>BQNB010078900.1:0-24110 GCA_026074375.1 Tanacetum coccineum | reverse complement strand
AGTTTGAATGGGAATAGGGTGTGGAGGTTTGCAGTCACAATGGGTTTTGTTACTAACATCTTGATTGTAGCGTCGGTATGGGAAGAAGATGATGAACTCATCTTGATTGGGGTGTGTGAATTGAAACACTAATTTGTGTGTGTGAATGTGTGATATGAACCCTAAAAAAATGGGAGGGATGAAGCTAAGATAGGAACAGCCGAAAATACCCCCCACTTATGCCAACTTAACGGGATTGACTAACAAAAGTTAGTCAGAGGGACTAAACCCGATACGGGTCAAAAGTTTGGGGACTGGATCCGTTAAAAAAGTTTCGGAGGGACTAAATCCGTTATACCCGACAAACATTAGGGACGAATTATGAAATTAACTCTAATAATAATAATAATAATAATAATAATAATAATAATAATAATAAGGGTATTTTTTGTCCTTTTACCGTATCAAACATGCAATTTAACAGTCAACTCATAGAATTTTTGGTTAAGGGACCAAACCCGATACGGGTCAAAACCATAAGGAGAGGATCCGGGAAAAAAAAAAGTTTAGGGACTAAATCCGTTAAACCTGACAAACCACAGGGACCACTCATGCAATTAATTCTAAATCTAATTTTAACAAGGGGCGATTAGGAATAAGGTGCTCTTATGGCTAAATAAAGGGCAATTTTTTAAGTTACTTTAGATGGACACACGGATTTGCTTATAAGTTAGAGGGAGGCTTTTATCCGACTACGCATAACTTAATGGAGTATTTTGTGACTGTTCTCGAACCCTTGTCATCGATCAACTAGTTGCTAAACTTGGCATGCGTATTTCTAGCGCATATGATCAGGCTGAAGTGGTATTCAACTTCTAAAGGTTAACATGTATTTAGTTGACCTGGCTTAATCTTGACGTAATTTGCAACGAGCAATGTATCTAGAATTAGTAATGAAGAACATAAATGATGAGATATATTTACAAGAACAACGACAAAAAATCTCTGGAACCTGTTGGTTTGCTAGGATTGTTACTCCTTGGATTCTTTTTATAGTATTTATGACCAACTTGTAACATTATGTTCAATGACAAGGACATGTTTTACATATTGTACTATAATGGAGGACAAATCATAAAACATAGTTTTGTGTGTGGGGAATAATGAGAGGTGGGTACGAGTGTGACGTAGTGTTTGAGCATGACTGATATGACAATCATAACCAATCGCAATATTCGTTTTGCTCTTTTAATTTAGTTTTGAATGGTTAAAATTGGGTTTGCATGATTCAATACTTAATTATTAGTTGTACATTATTCATTTTGTCACCAAAACATAAAAAGATGCACCCAAAAAAGTCCACAACATGCTTTCACTCTTTGAGTTTGCCCTAATAACATGAACCACAATTATTTGGTCAACATTCATTGATGAATAAAGTAAAATAAATGCTATTTCTAGAATATAAGATAGCTAAAGGGTGTGTTTGAGAAAGGGATTGCAAGAGTTTTTAAGGGCTTGAGTTGTTAAAATAAACTGGTTTAAAAAATAAGTTTTGTTTGTCATAAATGTTTATTAAAAGTTTTATAAGCTATAAGCCTTTATAAGCCCAAACTCATTAAAAGAGGCGTATAGCTAATAAAATTACTTAAATACCTTTCAAAATATAATGAATTATCACGTTAAAACTGTAAATATGTGTGAATTTAATCTAATGTATTTTTAAGGAGTTTTACATTAATAAGTTTCAGCTATAACTAATTCATCAAACAACTTCATTAAAATATAAGCTTCAGCTTTCGGCTTATAATATAAGTTGTAGTCCTAGCCTCAGCCCCAACTCCAGGTCCAGCCTCAGCCCCAACCCATTTCGCCAAATATACCCAAAATGTTCATAAAAGTCAAATTTTCAACGAAGTTTTAAAACTTAAAACCAAGGTTATAGATAGTGTGAACTAATGTGAAGCGTGATGCGATGACATGTCCAAGCTTAACGTCTTATAAGCCATGACAAAGTCATACCGTTTTTTAAATGCATGACTTAAAGTGACACAAAATATCAAAATATTTATAGATTTATATACTTATATCATTTTTTTACAAAGGTAAAATAAATATATAAAATGAAAAGTTGTTTACAAAGAATGTTCAAATAATGTCTAAGAAGGACAAACTCTTTCAAAGACCATAATCTGACCAGAAATCAAAAAACAAGAACCAGTGGACAAACCCCAATTCTTATACAATGAACTAATACAAAATATATCATAATATCAAAAAACATAATACTTTTATCCTTATATATCTATCTTTGAAATCTTATACTCTTTAGCAGGATCACCATTCACTTTGTAGACAAACCCTTTTATCTTTTTATACTTATAAACCTGCACAAATCTGGTTATTGACCAAAATTTTTATAAAACCAATACCAAAACTGAAACAACAGTCTACACTAAACCATCAGTGTACACTGAATCACTTTAAACTGAATTGAACAATTTGAGATCACTGAACTATTTCTGCAAACTCAATCCATGTAACTCACTGAAGCTTTATTTCTCCCTGAATTAATACCAACTAAACAACAAATTATCACTGGATCACTATCAACTTCAAACAAACCTAGTCCAATATCCACTGCTATGTACTTGGCATAAACTGAATTCATTATACCCACTAAAACCATATATCCCACTAAAGGCCAGTTACTATTCTGACTTATCCCAAGACCATTATCAATAATATATACTTTGTTAAATCCCATAAACCACTCCTAGAATCTTTACAATGAACCATACACATACTTACAAAAAAGGACCATGATTAGTTAAATCTGAATCATAGCCAATCAACATTGAATCAAAAGCATTTAATCCTAAACCATAGCCTATCAAGATAGAACCATAGCTAGTCAAAACTAAACCATAACCATTCTGGACTAAAGTAATATCAGCATTTGAACCATCAATAAGCAAGAAAATATTGCAGCCCCACAACCTAACTTTATTATAATTAAGGCCTGTAATATACCTAAAACTAACCCGGCTAGCGTTAACCCAAGCACCCTTATGATCACAGAAGATGTGTTTTGAGAGATACCAAAATCAACAAATGCCAAAGTTGAGCATACTAGAACTCTTAAGTATACATGGAGTGCAGCCATGTATATAGAGTTTAATCCTAACATAATCCCACAAACAATCAACCTTATGGATAGAATTGTTGGTCCTTTGGAATATGATAAAAGGTTTATCAACTTTAAACTAATCAGATTCCATAGTAACAAAGTGAGTTTTAAACAAATATATATAAACAATATAAAGAACAAGTTTAAAACACACAGATGTACTTTTCAACGTATAAACTTTTGTTAGAATCAAATAAAGAATCTATGACACACCTTGCTTGCGAAATAGCAAGGTGGTTGAATGAAAATTGGGGTGTTATCTCCTTCAAACTTATTCTCTTACCAAAGTTATGAGATAAGAAAACAAACTTGTTATGACCAAACTAAAGCTTCAGCTTTCAGTGGTACGAGTTAGTTTGTTTAAGAGATAAATAAACTCTTCAATGTGTATCACATTACATTTACTTTGGGAATCCCTTTCCTTTTATAGGCAAAGGGATTAGGGTTTACAAGTTTTAACCTAGCTACGTGGCAAGCATTAAATAGGTGGTTGAGCTACCATTTAATGCACGTTTGCTTTCTAGTACTAGGTACAGTCCTTGAAGGAAAGTTGTTGTACTTCTATACCAACTTTAGAAGTAGCATTTCCCAAGGAGATTGCTTCATTCCTTTTGACATAAAGCAATCTTTTTCCCGCCTTGTAAACCTTCTAGAAGTGAAACAAACATTTCAGCTTCTGCTAATGAGATAGACAACGTTCAGCTTGGAATTGTCAGCCAAGCTGAACTGAAGCTCCAACTAAGAGTCCTTCTTCAGTTTCTGTACCGCTGCATACACTAAAGTGAAGATACTTCCTAATCTTTTAAGGACCTGAAGAGCTGATGCTGAAGGAACTTCAGCAACTGAAGCTGAAAGGCTTTAGTGACTCAAACTGAAAGACATCAGTTTGAGAAACACTTAGGGGATTTTATGTTTAAATCTACTAAAAGACTGAAGGGCTCAGGAACTGAACCCAACAATCTCCCCCTATTTGAATATACAAATAGCCTAAGTTAAAATTAATTGTAAGTGAGCAAAACAACTTCTTCTTACACAATTGATATAAATTGAACAACATAAACTGAAAACCTTTCATTCTGACTTTAATTACAAATCAATACATAAGATAAAGTTATTGCAAAAGATTACATTCTATTGCCTTAGCTGCTTAATTCCTCTTATCTGCTTGAGTGAATTCAGGTTTCTCTTATCAATTTCAGCAAGTAGAAGAGAGCTGAAAGTCCTAGCATGATCATCCAGCCCTGGACCTTGGTGAAGTCTGAAGAAGATTTTTTGTACAATGTATAGCATAGTGTTTGGGAAATCTCTAAAGTCTTCAATGGTAACAAAATCCTGTCTGTGATATGAATTGAATAAAATCATACCAAGGACATGTTCATTAAGCATAGTACCTAGGTTAATAGCTCATATACTGAAACTATGACTTAAGAGCCTTTTGATTAGGTCTTTGAAGTAGTCGTAGATGTCATTAGCATGTTTTCTTTTCTTGTTTACAAGATCATTTAGTTTGTCGAGAGGGTTGTTTGCTTAGAGGAATATCCAAGTTTATGCCCAGTTCTGCTTCAGTTGTGTGAATGTAGTCCATTCTTGTCCCTATCTGTTTGTAGATGATTTCCCATCCTTTTCTAGTTCTTTTTAGACATGCTTCCATCACTTCTCTCCATTCGCCAAGGTGTAGATCACTGGCTTTGAAATTGGGAATAATTTCACTTGTACCATCCTCTCTATACACTTTGAGAGTGTAATTGGACCCTTTATAGTCATGACATCACAGTTGGTAATTCTTGATGCTACTCTTCTATTCAGCATTTTGTCACAGTATTTGTCATACTGTAACTTGTTATTATAGTACTTGTTTACCACCTCTAAACCAAGAAGATCAATTAATTCTTCTTTCTTTATTTCACCTTTACGTTTGGCAGCTTCAACTTTTGCTTCCTCCTCTATTTCCTTTTGTGCACTGATTTATTCTTTGGTTAAATAGACATGTTCTCCACCTTTTTCATTTGATGCAGTAGAAAAATTTTCAAACTGATGTTTTAGAACATTTTTCTACATCTTCTTGGATTCTTCATTACCTCCAAACCATGATTTGATTGCTTCCCAGAGTGATTTATCATCTGCAACATTGTGAAACTTGAGAAGGTATTCATCATGTATTTCTAAAAGCAAGATGCTCTTAACTATTTCCTGATTCCTTTTAGCAACTAGTTGTTTAATAGTCTTAGGAGCAGGAGGAGCAGATGTTTCTCTAGTTGGTGCAGGCTCTTCTTCTAGATCTCCATTGACAATAACATCCCATAGGTTATGGTCTATGTGACAGATATATTGTTGTATTCTCATGCTCCAAATATCATATTCTCCCTTCCTAATGATATGGATTTTCATTGCTATGATAGTGGGTGGAGGAATGTCTTGTTCTGCCATCTTACAAATGAGTTCTTCTTATTTAGAGTTTCCACACAAGCTCTGATACCACTTGTTGGATCGTTTACCGAATAGATCTTAACCTTTAGCTTGTAAAGGGTTTGTTCCCTTAGAAAATTCTAAAGCAACAATAATGAAACACTGATTTGAACACTATTGATTATGCGGAAACTAATCAATAATGCTAAGAAGAACAATATTATGAATCACAAAAGAACTTTATATTATACTTGAATCTGCCTAGGTTACAGATTACAAAGACTATGATTGCTAATAGATCTCTATTGATCTGTGTAGAACTATATCTACTAACTATGCCTAGGGTTCCTTTTATAGACTAAGGAAACCCTAATGGGCTTTACAAAACGCGTATAAAGATCATGCATATCCTTTCCTAAGATATCTCATGCATATCTCATAAACGGTACTAACTATTTTATACTAACGGTACTAACTATCTGATCAGTACTAACATTTTGTACTGTCAGTACAAATTACAACTAGCGGTACTAACTAATATAACTAACGGTACTAAGTCAGGAATGCATAATTCCCAACAATCCTCCCCTAAACATGATTGTTGAACTTGTTTAACTTCATGTTTCTTTAGTGTAAACATCTTGTAGACCAGGAGGATGTATCCAAACACTCTGTCAAATCTTGATCTGATCTTTGATAATTTTGACATCTTCAGCTATCCATTTTTATCAGCAACATATCTTCTCAGCAACACAGCAACATCCAACTAAGTTGGCTTTGTAGTTTTTGGCAAACTACCAGCCATTAACGGATTTGATATTCCTTTACCAGTAGCCGTTTGCTCTGGGATAGCCAATTCTTCATTGTAAACAACAAGGTGAATTGATAACCTTATAGTTTTGAGTAAACTATCAACTATCAACGGATTTGATTTGTCTTTACCAAAAGCCGTTTGCTTTTGGACTAGTCAATGCTTCATTGCCATAACATGGTGCACTGATAACCATATAGTTTTTAGCAAACTATCAGCTATCAACAGATTTGATTAGTCTTTACCAGGAACTGTTTGATCCTGGACTAGCCAACTCTTTACTGTGAAGCAAGGTGAGTTGAGAACCATACAATTTTTGGTAAATTGTCAACCATAAACGGATTTGAGAAGTCTTTACCACAAGCCGTTTGCTTATGGACTAGCCAGTTCTTATGTTTGTTAAACATGGTGAACTGATGACCATTTGTTGTGTGGTTTTGAAACCAACACTCAAAGATCCTTCTCACTTCCATCTTGGCCTCCAAACTCATCAATCTGTTGCTCAATAAACCTTAGCAAATCAAATACAGTATCATCATCAGATACAACTGTCAATCTTAGATCCATCATCCTCTCAAGTGTGTTTTTAGTAAGAGGATATCTTCTCTCTGCTAGCATATTGATCTCAGTACCATCTTCTAGTCTCAAGACATGAACTCCACAGTTTTCATAGAATATCCAGCTCTGAAGCTTCCACTCTTCTTGATTCTTCCAGAGTTCATCATCTTCCTTTGACTCAAACATAATCCTCAAATCACCCCAAAGAAGTAGATCAATTCCTTCTGGAGGTGTTGTTTCAAACCTTTTCATTACTAGACTATGTATCTCAACCAGATCCATCCTATCAAAAAATTTAATCATCTCAGAAAAGGTCTTGATCCACCTTGAACTTCCATCAGCTCTAAAAACTCTGTAGTAAATCAACTCTCTTCCAAAATGACCATAATCATAAAATTTTGATTCCCAGTTGATGATAGGATACCTAGTGCCCAGAACTTCATAATCAATCTTTTCTTCTTCTTCAGGAACTATCTTTAGAAAGGTTCTTAGTTGATTCTCCTCTTCATGATCAGAATCAGTCTTTTGCCTTTTAGACCTCTTTGGAGCTTTCATCTTAAGTCTCCTTCCTGATCTTTTCCTGATATTCTCCTTAGGTTCTTCAATTTTAGCTTTAACCTTAGTACTTTCAGGTTCTTCAGAAACCTCTTCTTTATCCATACCAGCTGCTTTCTTGTTCATCTTTTCAATCAATTTTTCATCTTTAGCAGAACCAATTGGAATGAAATTTTCATTTGCCCTTTTTACCTTTTCATACATCACTTGTATTTCTTCAAACTTCTTTTTGTTCAGCTGAGCATGTTTTCTGTCCCATCCTTTGCTATCAACATAAATTTGTATATAATCAATATCGTATACGTTCGAGAGACCCATTATAATTTATGTGGTTTTTAAAAGATAGTCTATGATCTTTATCGTTCATGTTCCGAGACAATCCACTTCGTAAACTGCGATAAACAAATAAGCTTTGATAAACTACGTAACCGGATTATTTGAAGTGAAAAAACCGATCCTCATCAACACACTCATGAACACCTCAGAATCTGCGATATGTTTTTAAAATACAAGAGATACTGAAAATGAAGCCGTACCGCCCTGATGATTGTTATCCCCCTATCAACTAACTGTAGAAGCAAAAAGATGCGAGAAACGAACTCAACAAAGGAACTATCGAAACATGGGATGAACTCCGAACCGCTTTCATTAGCCGATTCTTTCCCCCAGCTCTTTTTGACCGACTCCTCAGAGAAATCCGAGCTTTCTCTTAACACAAAAACGAATCTCTAACCCTTCTTGGCTCGTATCAGGAAATGCTCTTTCGAAACTGCCATAGGTCAAACAATCTTTCCCCAAGGCAACAATTATAAAAAATCTTTATCAAAGTCTCTAGCGCAAATAACCCAAGAAGTTCAAATTGCCGCAGCCGGTGGTTTTTTTTTTCCTCTATATAACGACCAAATACCCAAGCATAAACAGCTTCTCGAAGAGTAAAGTCTTTTACTCATGGCTCGATTGTCTAAAAATCAAAAAATCAAATCATCTTCTTAATAAAACTGTTGCATTCACCTATGAAGGTAGCAGTAATTCCTATACTGAACAAAAATACAAATGGCCCGCAACACGGATTTTGCCATGGTGACCAACACCTGAAAATGGATGCTCAACAAAGAACTCAATCGAATGCTAATAAAACAAAACCCGGTCTTGATGAAAATGACATCCACAATTGTCCCGAGAAACAAGAAGCCAAATTCATGCAAAACCTTTCTAAGACATCCTTTTTAACAATAATTACAAAACCGCGACCAGAAGAACTTGAACAACGAGCGATAATTGGCGTTTCAAGCTGACGGAATTGATTATAATCGAGAACAACTACCGATCTAATACTGATGATAACACTGTAATGAACTTCAGAAATAAAATTTCAACGATATCATGAAATTCTCAATACATCAACCAACTCTATTGTCAAAAAGAAAACATCATGGATTCCAAAACTCAACTCGACACCGTAGCCAAAAATCATCAAGCTTCGATCGAGAATCTTGAAACTAAGTTTGACAGACTTGTTGATAAGTAATCTGGTCGACCTTCTAGATCTCTTCCAAGTAACACTCAACCAAACCCAAAAGGACATAATTCCAAAGCCTATCAACCACCGCAATCTCATAAATGAAGCATGTTGAATGTCTATCCCCAAGAAGTTTAAACTCCTATAACCCACCAGTTAAACCCAAATTGATCAAACGAAACAAATTCTGAAAACCCCTATCACTTTTATACATAGAGAAGACAACCACAGAACCTACACCACAACCAAAAACTCAAAATCTAAAACCAGCCAAAGAAACTATGTTACCCAAACCATACAAACCAAAATCCCGTATCCTCAACGTCTTAGGAAAGAGAAAATGGAAGCCTAATACCAAAAATTTCCTGACATGATCCGCGCCATCTGAATCAATGTACCTCTTATCGACGTCTTAGCTGGAATGCCTAACTATGGAAAATTTCACAAGGAACTAATCAGCAACAAGCATAAAATATAACAAATTTCTACCGCTTTCTTAAGCGATGAAAGCTCAGTAATGATCCAAAATAAAGTTCCACCCAAACTCGGAGATCCTGGAAGTTTCCTTATTGCCAATTAATTTTGCAACAAAACATATCTCCTTAATGATTTGGCCGATCTTGGTGCCTAAGCATTAACCTATGATCCATAATTACTTAATATGCGAAACTATCTCTCGAAACTCTTAAACCTACCAAAATGAGCGCGAGATTAGCCGACAGATAATTCCAATACCCTATTGGAATAGCTGAAAATATGCTCGTTGAAGTTGGTAAATTCACCTTTCCTGCCGATTTTGTTATTCTCGAAATGGAAGAAGATAGTAATGTTCCCCTCATCTTAGGACAACCATTTCTTTACACTGCTGATGCAGTTATTCGAGTGAAACAAATCACTCAAATCTTGAAGTGACTAAACGAATGATCTTCAATAATCGAATGATTCCGCGATTTGAAACACTCTTATTCAACGAAGATAACCTTTTCAAGTTATTGATTGTATTGATGAAATCTTAGAAGAAGATTTCGATGCTCTTTTAGATAAAGGCAGTAAAATTCTCCATTCCATCGAAGGAACCCTTCTCGAAGAAGAAATCTTTGCTGAATTTGATGAATTCATAGCAATGACTGCCGATGAAAATTCTGACTCTGAATCCGATACCTAAGAACCACCATTCAAAAAAATCACCATCAACACAGACTATAAAATCAAGACATCCCTGGAAGAACCTCCTATAGATCTTGAACTTAAACCCCTTCCTGATAATATGGAATATGTATACCCGGAAGAGCCCTCTTTTCGTCCTGTTATCATATCATCTCAGCATTCTAAAAAAAAGAAAAACAAACTTGTATCCATTCTTAAGAAACACAAGGAAGCTTTTGCCTGGAAAACAACTGACATTCCTGGTATTTACCCATCATTCTGCAAACACAAAATACAACTTCTGGATGACAAGAAACCAGTTGTCCAAAAATAAAGAAGGTGGAATCCAAATATGTAGGAAGTTGTTAAGAAAGAAATCATGAAACTCTTGGATACCAGTATTATTTATCCAATTGCTAATAGTCCTTGGGTTAGTCCTATTCACTATGTGCCAAAGAAAGGTGGTATTACAGTTGTCACAAACGAAAATGATGAACTTGTCTCAACAAGAACCATTACGGGTTGGCGAGTATG
This sequence comes from Tanacetum coccineum, assembly GCA_026074375.1. Classification (NCBI taxonomy): domain Eukaryota; kingdom Viridiplantae; phylum Streptophyta; class Magnoliopsida; order Asterales; family Asteraceae; genus Tanacetum; species Tanacetum coccineum. Next base: position 13,412 of record BQNB010078900.1, on the reverse strand, counting down.
CATCGATTATCGTAAACTAAATGAAGCAACGGAAAAAGATCATTTCCCTTTGCCGTTTATGGATCAAATGTTAGAAAGACTCGCAGGGAATAAATGATTCTGTTTCCTCGATGGTTTTTTAGATATTTTCAAATTCCTATCAACCCTAATGATCAAGAGAAAACAACATTTACATGTTCTTTTGTAACATACGCTTATAGGAGAATGCCTTTTTGGTCTTATGTAATAGCTCCTTGCCACAATCCAAAGTGCATGTTTGGCCATTCTTTCAACGATATGATCGAAGAATCAGTCGAAGTATTCATGGATGATTTTTTTGTCGTCTTCGGAAATTCTTTTGACACATGCCTAAACAACCTCGATAAAATGCTCCAACGTTGTAAAGTGTCTTTGGAAACTCTTTCGACACATGCCTAAACAACCTTGATAAAATGCTCCAACATTGTAAAGACGCTCATCTCATTCTAAACTGGGAAAAATGTCACTTTATGGTCAAAGAAGGAATTGTGCTCGGATACAAGGTGTCCAGTGTAGGACTTGAAGTTGACAAAGCAAAAATCGATGTAATCTCAAAACTTCCACCCCCTACTAATATTAAAGGTATTAGAAGCTTTCTCGAACATGCTGGTTTTTACCGACGTTTCGTTAAAGACTTCTTGAAAATTGCTCGACCTCTAACTAAACTACTCGAAAAAGACACTCCATTTGAATTCAATGATGAATGTCAAAAAGCATTTGAATTATTGAAAGAGAGACTCACATGTGCTCCTGTGATCGTAAGCCCAAACTGGAATCTTTCGTTTGAACTTATGTGTGATGCAAGTGATTTCACTGTAGGAGTTGTCTTGGGTCAAAAATATGGTAAAAACTTTCACCCAATCTACTTCGCAAGCAAAACCCTTAATTTTGCTCAACAAAAATACACAGTAACCGAAAAAGAACTTATGACTGTAGTTTTTACATTTGACAAATTCAAATCCTATCTTATTCTCTCAAAAAGTATTGTTCATCCCGATCATTCAGCTCTAAGGCACTTATTCAAAAAGCAAGATGCTAAACCACGCCTTATCCGATGGATCTTACTTCTATAAGAATTTGACATAGAAATCAAAGATAGAAAAGGTAGCGAAAATGTCGCGGCCGATCACTTATCCCGACTTGAAAATGATGAAACAAGCGATGATAGTGAAGTCGATGATAACTTTCCCAGAGAAACTCTTATGGAAATCAACACCAAAAATGAACCATGGTTCTCAGACTTTGCAAACTACCTAGTCGGTAATATTATACCAAAAGGGATGACGTATCAACAAAAGAATAAATTTTTCTCTGACCTCAAACACTACTTTTGGGAGGAACCCTACCTTTTCAAAGTATGCTCCGACAGTATGATCAGACGTTGTATATCTGGACCAGAAACCCAAACCATTTTAGATCAATGTCGCCACGGACCAACCGGTGGACATTATGGACCAAACATAACTGCTAAAAAGGTCCTTGATTCAGGATTTTACTGGCCAATAATCATCAAAGAAGCTTATACTTTAGTCCGCTTATGTGACGCGTGCTAAAAGATCGAAAATATATCAAAACGTGATGAGATGCCCTTGAACAACATTCTAGTATGTGAAATTTTCGACATATGGGATATCGACTTTATGGGACCGTTCTCGAAATCATATAAGTTTGAATACATTCTAGTCGCCGTAGATTATGTATCTAAATGGGCCGAAGCTCAAGCTTTACCAACTAATGACGCCCGAGTAGTAATCACCTTTCTGAAGAAACTATGCTACCATTTCGGAATGCCCAAAGCTCTAATCAGCGACCGAGGTACCCACTTCTGTAACAAAATAATGGGAAAAACCATGAAAAGATATGGAGTTAATCACCGTTTCTCTACATCTTATCACCCTCAAACTAGTGGTCAAGTTGAAAACACAAACAGGGCTCTTAAAAGAATTCTTGAAAAAACTATTAAAGACAATCCTGCTATTTGGTCAAGAAAACTCGATGATACTTTGTGGGCTTTTCGTACTGCCTACAAAACACCTACCAGTACCATACCATACAAACTCATATATGGAAAAAACTGCCACTTACCATTTGAAATTGAACATCGTGCATACTGGGCATTGGAAAATTGCAACCCAGATCTCATCGCTGCTGGTGAAAAAAGAATGTTTCAGTTACACGAGTTAGATGAACTTAGACACCAAGCTTATGAAAATTCTCGTCTATACAAGGAAAGAACCAAAGTCTGGCATGATAGAAAATTAAGAATGAGAACGGAATTCAAGCAAGGAAACAAGGTCTTACTCTTTCACTTAAAATACAAATTTAAGCAATCAAAACTCAGATCTCGATGGTTAGGACCTTATGTAGTAAAACATCAATATCCATCCGGATATGTTGAACATTATGGAAAAGATGGAAAGACATTTATAGTCAATGGACACTGACTAAAACTATATCACGAAGAAGATAATGACCCAAGGGAAGCAGTCACTCCCTTTTTCCTAAACAAATGAATCCCGAAAATACGAGCCTAGCTAACGACTCTCTTAAAAATTAAGCGCTTCTCGAGAGGCATCCCGTGCTTTCACGTAAGTGTGGAGGAGTCCCTCCTCCATTCTTCTATCTTTTATTTATTTTCTAAAAAAATCATCAACAAAAATATTTTCTTTTTTTGTGCTTTTTGTATATTTACTCTTATGCAAGTAATTTAGCTCGAAGATATGGAAAATTTCAACGTATGCTCAAAAGACAGCTTTACCGCAGCTATGCATTTCTCTATACCCCGGGAAGTACCGTTTTCCTTTAATTTTCCCTATTTTATCTCTATTATCAGTTATCACATTGAGGGCAATGTTCAACTTAAGTGTGGAGGAGAGCCAGATAGGAAAAATTAATCATATCCCTCTATGTTTGCCCTATTTAAAATTTATTTTCCAAACTAATATTTCATAAAAGAAAAATCTTCCAATTGATGACTTGTATAATAACCTTAGGGTTTTTGAGCAAGAACTCCCAAGTACCTCAAAATCATCTGCAAGTGCTAAAAATGTTGCTTTTGTTTAACACAGCAAGAGCAGCAATAACAAGGTTAAGTCTGGTCATATTGGTACCTACAGTACTTACACTCCTTCTACTTCTTCAAACAATATTCCAGAACGAGAAGTTCCTGCTGGTTTTGCTGATGAGGTTATTTATTCACTCTTTGCCAAACAATCAGAAGATCTGGACTTGCTTCATGAAGACTTATTATTATTTCTCGAACAGATTAATGGAATGTGACATTAAGAAGATGGATCATAAACTGGTAGATAAGTAACAATTGCTATTCGAATAAAGAAGTTTAAGACTGGAAGGAGAGTCCGGATTGATGGAAACAAACCTGTTGGTTTTGACAAAAAGAAGCTTGAATGTTTCAAATGTCACAACACTGGTCATTTTGCTAGAGAATGCCCATCCAAGGGGACAAATGATGGAAAGAAGAGAGACTCTTTTTATCAAGATCAAGGAGCTGGAAAGAAAGAGCAGAATCAGAACTGTTTGCTGACTATGGATGATGGTGTTGTCAATTGGGGAGAACATACAGTAGAGGAAGAAGAGACAAATCATGCACTCATGGCTATCAGCTCAAATAATGAGGTATCATTATGTTCTAAAACTTGCATTGATTCATATAATAAGCTTAAAACACTATGTGATGATCAAATGAATCAGTTAGGTGAACAAGAAGCAAAAATACTTGCCTATACACTAGCTGTTAAGAAATTAGAAGCTCAAGTTGTTACTTTTCAAAAGCAGCAATTATCTCTAAATGAACAGCTTACATTTCAAGCAAATGAAATATATGCAAAAGATGAAAAGCTTAAAAAATATAGGAGAATAGGAATGAAAGCTGTAAAAGAAAAGGAACAATTGCAGAAAATAGTAGATTCATGGAAAAATTCTTCTAAAAACCTTTGGAAATTAGTTGATTTAGGTATGACTTCAAATAGTAAAGTTGGCCTAGGATATGAAGTACAATCAAACAATGAGGTTTTAAGCTATGAGGAAGAAATGAATCATACTGTGTTTAAGTGTACAGAAGAAGATTTTCTTAACAAACCTTTATACAATAGATTTTCAAAGACTAATAATTTCAAAAGAGTTCCACATCCATTATATGGAGATTATACTCCTAAACCACAAGAGGAAATTGATGATTCTTTGTATGTTTATGGTAAAAAGGGACCTCAAAAGCCTGAAACTAGAGTCCCAGATGACAAATCCAATGAGTATTCTACCTGTCAATCAAATGACAGTGCAGGATCTTTTAGAACTTCCTTTGAACACTCTGTTGATTTTGAATCAGAAGTTATAAGTGTACCAAAAGAGGTGTCAGAGTCTAAGCTTGTTAAGATTAATGAAAAAGTTGTGTCTGAATCAAAACCAAAAGAAGTTGAACCTAGTTGTGTATCACACATAAAACCTCCTAGGCAACCAATGAACAATCAAGAGACACCTAATGTTAACAGAAAAAATTGGAATGCAATGATGGAAAGAGAGCTAAAGGAAGGTTACTCTTTCACCAAGAAAAGGTGTTTTGTTTATGGAAGTCTATGTCATTTGATCAAAGATTGTGATTTTTATGAAAAGAAAATGGCAAGAGAGGCTGAACTTAAGAAACAAAGGGTTTTTAATACTAGTAATGAGGTGGTAAAACCAGTATGGAACAATGCAAACAAGGTTAATCATGCAAATCACTTTGTTCCTAGACCAGTACAACTTAATGCTATTAGACCAAATGTTAATTCAGTTAGGCCTAATTTTAATACTGGTAGGGCAAATGTTAATTCTGTTAGGCAAAATGTTAATTCTGTCAGGACTAATATTAATATTGTTAGATCTAAACAACCAGTACCTACCAATAACATAAATAGTTTTAGTCTTGTAAGACCTCAGGTAAATAAGTTTAATCAAAGAAGTCATGTTTCAAAATCACATTCACCTGTGAGAAGACCCATTGGTAGAAATACAGCAAGAATGACTAATTCTCATGCTGTAAAGGGAAATTGGGGCAATGCTGTTAAGACCTCAGCAGGTTATAATTGGAGGACATCAAGACCAAACTCCAATTATAATAGTGGATCCAACTTTGTTAGAACTGTAAGTGTTAAAGGACCATAAGGCAGACCCAAGCCTGAAAAGGCCTGGGTCCCTAAGAGAAATTAATTTCTCATTTTCATGTACAGGATCATCCACTCAAGAACATGGGGGACAGAGGTATATTTGATAGTGGATGCTCAGGGCACATGACTGGTAACAAGGATCACCTGGAGGATTTTGAAGAATTCAAAGGGGGATCTGTTACCTTTGGAGGTAGCAAAGGCTACATAACTGGTAAAGGTAGAATAAGAGTTGGTAATTTAGATTTTGATAGTGTGTCTTTTGTAAAAGAACTAGGGCATTTTAACCTTTTCTCAATATCACAAATATGTAATAAACAATACAAGGTTCTTTTTACTGAAATAGAATGGCTTGTTGTGTCTCCCGACTTTAAGATGTCTGATGAAAATCAGATACTTCTAAAGGTCCCCAGGCAACACAATATGTATAGTTTTGATATGAAGACACCTGCTCTTTCAAAAGATTATGCCTGTTTGATTGCAAAAGCCACATCTGATGAATCTAAATTGTGGCATAGGAGGTTAGGTCATATAAATTTTAAAAACTTAAACAAACTTATGAAGGGAAACCTTGTAAGAGGTCTACCTTCCAAGGTTTTCAGAAATGACCATACATGTGTTGCCTGCCATAAGGGTAAGCAACACAAGGCCTCTTGTAAAGCCAAATTAGAAAGAACAATCACTGAGCCATTGCACACCTTGCATATGGATCTTTTTGGTCCTACTTCTGTCAAAAGCATTAATCATACAAGTTATTTCCTTGTAATCACTGATGATTGTACCATATTTAGTTGGGTATTCTTCTTGGGTACTAAGGATGAAACTAGTGGCATCCTTTAGAATTTCATTAGGCAGATAGAAAACCAGCTTAATCACAGGGTTAAAATCATTAGATCAAATAATGGCACTGAATTCAAGAATAGGGATATGCTTGAATTTTGTGGGAACAAGGGAATAAAATAAGAGTATAGTAAAGCCAGAACTCCACAGCAAAATGGAGTTGCTGAAAGAATGAACAGGACCCTAATTGAGGCAGCTAGAACTATGCTAGAAGACTCACTCTTACTAACTACTTTTTGGGGAGAAGCAGTTAGAACTGCTTGTTATATCTTTAATAGGCTAAGAGTGACTAAACCTCTAAACAAAACCCCTTATGATCTTTTGTTTGGCCACAAAATAATTATTAGTTACATAAGACCTTTTGGGTGCCATGTTACCATTTTAGATACTCTCAGTGTGCTTGGCAAGTTTGATGGAAAATGTGATGAGGGTTTCTTAGTTGGTTACTCATTAAATAGTAAAGCCTATAGGGTATATAATTTAGTAACCAAAAAAGTAGAAGTAAATCTGCATGTAAATTTTCTTAAAGAAAAACCTAATGTCTAAGGAGTAGGTTATAGGTGGATGTTTGATATTGATTATCTTACTGATTCTATGAACTATATTCCTGTGTCTTTGGAAAATCAAGCTAACCCACATACAGGTACTTCAAAAGTGACTAACTGTGCAGGTACTCTACAAACTCCTAATGTTCAAGCTCCTATGGTGGAAGATGAGACAGCCGACCTTATTGTTGTTCCTACAATAGTCAAGTATAATGCAACAAAAGTTGGAACAAGGAAGCATTCTACTGATTCAAAGGAAGAAGAATATTTGACAAAGCTTCAAAACCTTAAAACTCAAGAGAAGGAGGCTTCTCCTACTAGCATTTCAGAAGCTGTTCCTAACATTCTAGCTTTTCGAAGAGAGTTGGATGCCATTGCTCAAAAGCATTTAGGGCCAGTACCTAAAAACAATACTACTAGTACTCCCTCAGTTAATACTGGTAGTGGATCAGTTAATACTGGCGAGTTTGATGCATCTCAACATGCTAATCCAGATGATTCAGATATGCCAGAGCTCGAAATCTTCCACAGGCCTCAGAAAGGGATTTTTGATGAGGCTTCTTATGATGAAGAAGGTGTGGTTCATGACTTCAACAACTTACCAACAGAAGTTGCTGTCAGTCCCATTCCTACTCTTAGGATTCATAATATTTACCTACAAAGTCAAATACTTGGTGATCCTAAGTCAGATGTGCAAACTAGAAGCAAAGTAAAGATATATTCATGAGCTTATGCACTTGTAAGTTATGTTCAACAGCAGCAAAGGAACAATCACAAAGATCAACATCATTGTTTGTTTGCCTGCTTACTATCTCAAGAAGAACCTAAAAAGATCTTTGAAGCTTTACAAGATGACAGTTGGGTTGAAGCCATGCAGGAAGAGTTGTTGCAATTTAAGCTGCAACAAGTATGGATTCTGATGAATCCTCTCAGTAGATTACCTTATGGAGCAAAGGTAATTGGAACAAATGGGGTATACAGAAAACAAAAAGGGATGAAAAGAGGAGTAGTTGTCAGATATAAAGGCAGATTAGGCCAAGCGTCACAGACAGGTAGAGGGTATTGACTATGATGAGGTTTTTGCTCCTATGGCAAGAATAGAAGCTATCAGGTTATTTTTAGCCTTTGCCTTATTTATGGGGATCATAGTATATCAAATGGATGTAAAAAGTGCCTTTCTATATGGCACTATAGATGAAGAGGTGTATGTTTCTCAACCTCCTGGTTTTGTTGAACCTGATCATCCTAAGAAGGTTTATAAGGTTGTCAAAGCTTTGTATGGATTACATCAAGCTCCTAGAGCTTGGTATGCTACTCTATTAACTTTTCTAGAAAAGCATAGATACAGGAAGGGTGCTATTGACAAGACTTTGTTTATTTAGAAAGACAAGAAGGATATCATGCTGGTTCAAGTGTATGTTGATGATATTATTTTTAGCTCCACTAGAAAGTCTTGGTGTGATGAATTTAAAGCCTTAATGAAAGGCAAGTTTCAAATGAGTTCTATAGGTGAACTTACATTCTTCCTTGGCTTGCAAGTCAAACAAAAGCCGGATGGAATTTTTATTTCTCAAGCCAAGTACGTTGCTGAGGTGCTGAAAAAGTTTGACCTTGCAAGTATGAAAACTGCAATAACCCCAATGGAGACCAAGGTGGCAATAACAACAGATGAGGAAGCTGCTGATGTGGATCTGCACTTGTACAGATCTATGATAGGTTCTCTAATGAATTTAACTACCTCTAGGCCTGATATAATGTTTGCAGTATGTGCTGGACTATTGTTTCAATTTCATGAATACCAAAATCCACATTGATAATGAAAGCACAATTTACATAGTGAAGAACCCAGTGTATCACTCAAAGATAAAACACATAGAGATGAGACACGACTTTATAAGAGATTCTTATGAGAAGAAGCTCATTAGGGTGGAGAAAATTCATACAGACTTTAATGTAGCTGACCTATTCACTAAAGCTTTTGATGGACCAAGGTTCAATTTCTTAATGGTTAATATTGGTATGATGAATCCATAGCTACATTTAAGAGGAGGATTAAATGTATATTGTGTAATATAGTAATACTACTTAAGTAGATATAGGATTATATTTGTAGTATCTTTTTTCTTGGTTTTAGTCTAATTTTTCAGGTTTACTTGGATTGCATAAAGGATTGGAGCATGACTGAAGTTGTGAAAAAGTTAATTCTGATATTGTCAATGTTAATTCTGGTAGTTTACTAGTTAATCCTGGTAAGCTTATTGTTAGTTCTGACAATATATTGTTAATACTGGTTGACCAGACTTAAGTCTGGTAGGCCAATATTAATTCTGGTAACTAGCCGTTAGTACTGTTTGGACTGTTTGGTGGTAAAACCTTTGATTTGATTGTAAATATGACCGTTAGAGTATTTTGCGGGTATATTTAAGTGGATAAGAATACAAATTGGATATTTACTGTTCTATCTCTTTTCAAATAGCTTTCTTCTCTCAAAAGAAACTATTTTTTCGGAGGGCAACTAAGTATTCCTTTTTCACTCATATAAAGTAAATCACATGATCTAATCATTACTAAGTTAACCTTGCGAGTCAAACCCAGTTAAAAATGGCTTCATTGAAATACTGTGACAAGCATAATCAAGTGGGGTTCTTAAAGAAACCTAAAGAAAGTGCAGGGTTTGCAGAGATAGTAGATTTCTTAAAAGGATCGCACATCAGGTATGCCTTAACCCATAATCCTACTATCCATGACTCCCTAGTCAAACAGTTTTGGCAGACTGCAACTGCCTCAACTCTTGCTGATGGGACTCTAGAGCTAAGAGCAACTATAGATACTTTTGAGTATACAATCACTGAGGCCTCTGTTAGAAGTAAGCTTCAATTAGCAGATGCTTCAGGGATTTCTATGTTGTCAAATACTGACATTTTTAAGGGATGGGTCATATAGGGTATCCGACTGATGGGACTTTTACCTTTTGGAAAAGTCATTTTACACCCCAATGGAGATTTTTAATCCATCATGTTTTACACTGTATGAGTCCTAAAAGTGGGGGATGGGATCAATTTGGTAGCAATATTGCAACTGCTTTGATTTGTCTTTCCACTGGCAGGATCTATAATTTTTCTAAATTAATCTTTGATGGAATGGTGGCCAATTTGAAAAGCCAATCCAAGTTTTTGATGTACCCTCTCTTTCTACAAATAATTTTGGAAATTCAAACAGAAAGCAAACACCCTTATTTGCCTATTGCTTTGACTAAAAAGATTTTTGGGAATATGAAACGGGGTTTTAGGGGGGCACCAAGACCTTTATTGCCTGCTATGTTGCCTGTTGTTGCTGCAGAACAAAGTGCAGGTTAAGCAGATCCAGATGTGGCTCAATCTCAACCATTAATTACTACTCTAGTACCATCTACATCTCCACCACCAGTACAATCTCCACCACCTACAATTGAACCTACACTAATCACAACTGAACCTATCACTGAACCTACACCTACACCTATACCTGAACTTGAACATGAAACCATGGAGCACACTTTTGAGGAATCATCACCTGCACACCAACACCTCTCACCAATACAAGAGCATGTAGAAAGACATATGAATGTGGATGATTTACTTTAGTTGGTTCCACAGTTAATGTCAAGGATTGATAGCTTGGAGAAGGATCTCAAGCAGACTAAGCAGACCATGGGCAATGCTATTATGAAGTTGGTAAAGAAGGTAAAGAAGATGGATGGTGTTTTGAAAAAGGGAAATGTGGTTCTATCAGATTCAGAGGATGAGGAAGCTAAAAATTATTCCAAACAAGGGAGGAATTTACAAGAGGAAGGGTTGGATGAATTAGTTAGGAAGGATAAATCAGACGTCTTTGTGACTCCCACAAAAAGCAAAAGTTTAGGGGAGGCAAATGTTAGTCCTGAAGGAATAGAAGCAGCTAATATACTAACTCAAGTGGCTTCTGGGGGTGTTATTAGCACATATAGGAGAAGAAGAAGGGCAGGTGAGCAGAGTAAAGACTATTTCAGTGCTATAAAAGAGAATGTTCAAAGTAGTTCTCTAAAGAAAGCTCAAAGAGAAGGAAAGGAAATACTTGAAGAAACTCCTCAGACTAAGAGAACAAAGAGACAAATCAGAGAAGAGCAAGCAAGTATGGCAGAAATAATGAGAATATAAGCTGAGGAGGAGGTCTGGATGGAATATGAACTGCAAGGAGAGAAGAACTAAAAAAGACAGGGATGTATTGGTTGCAAAAAAGATTGCAAGAGGGAGGTTAGGTTGTTTGAACCTCAAAAGAAAAAAGAATGACCAACTTGCAACAGAAGCGACAAAGTTTTATACAGAGAAGAATAGGGACACAATTCAGGTAATTTGGAAGCAAATGCAGATCTGGTCAAAGAGATTGTAGAGCAGATGTATTGAGGTGACTATGCTTAGAGAAATGGTGGGTTTGTTAATTAAAGAAGAAAAATTATGCAGAGAAAAATGGCAAAAGCTCAAAACGACGAAAAACCAAGACTATGGCTCAGCAAAGACAGTATATGGCCACTTATTAGAAGAATCAGGGTGGATGGAAATTGGCTCAGACAAAGAAGCTTACAGATAAAGAACTTAAAGAAAAATTTAAGTATTTAAAGAGAAGCATGGAAAGGTTTGTGTCTATGGATACAGAGAAAGAGAGTAGGAAAAGAACTGGTGTAGAGCTTCAAGCAGAATCTTCCAAGAAGCTAAAGTCTGACATAAGGGAGGATGTATATGTTCCTAAAGAGAAGAATAAAGAGTCAGTAAGGAAAGAAGAGGAACTTGAGATTAAAAAGCCAATTTTAAGATATACTAAAAGAAACTCTTTGGCAAGGAAAGGATTGTAGAAGAATCCTGAATCTGCAAAGTCTGACATTGAGGAGGATGTTGAAGCCTACATAGAGGAAAGTGTAGAAGAACCATCTTCAGAGGAATTTCCAATGGGTTTAATTCCATAAGGACCAGCACAAGCAAGGATTGTAAAATGGCAAATCATTAAGACTGGTAAGAAAGGTACTTATCAAATCATCAGAGAAGATCACACATATATAGTCTATGTAAATTTTTAGGGATTGTTGAATGACCTTACAAGAGATGATCTGAAGGAGTTGTATAGGCTAATGATGTTGAAGTATAGAAATAGCAGACCTGAAGAAGAATATGAGAGAGTTTTATGGGGGGATCTAAAGACTATGTTTGATCCACCATCTGCAGAGGATGCTATTTGGAGTTTAACACATCAACAAAAGGTACTCAGTTTTAGATATTTTCATAGTTGTGTTGTTCATTGTTTAACTTTGGAGGCTGCACAGATTTATATGCTGACTGAAGTTAAGTATCCATTACCATCTAGAGTTTGTCAAGCTATGTTAGAAAAGAAACTTTTAGGAAATAAGAAAGATGAGATTTGCTATCAACTTCTGAAGTTAATTGAAAGACAAGCTTAGCAGCAATAATTTTTGGTGTGTTTGAAAGAATTTTCAGGGCTTAAGGGTATGGATTGAAAGCTGAATAGGTAAAATGGAGTTGAGAAGGATACCACTTGGTGAAGGTGTTATGCACTAACACAACAAATGGTTATCAGTCCACCATGTGTAATAGACATAAGGATTGGCTAGTCCAGGAGCAAACGGCTCTTGGTAAAGACTTCTCAAATCCGTTTATATGGTTAACATCTTGCCAATAAGTTGTATGGTTATCAACTCACCATATCAGTATTTGTAAAGAGTTGGCTAGCCCACAAGGTTATGGCTTATGGTAAAGGCTGTGGAAAATCCATTTATATGGTTGATAGTTTACCAAAAATTGGATGGTATTTAACTTACCAATGATTCATGTTCAAAAAGTTGAACTGGTTACTAATCCACCAGGGTGATGTCATGATTCCATCAAAGGATTAGCTAGCCCAAGAGCAAACGGTTACTTGGTAAAGGCTTCATCAAATTCCTTGATAGCTAATGGTTTGCTAAAAATCATATGGTTATCAATGTACCATGGTTTATAACCTAAACATTGGTTACTCCAGAGTTAATGGCTAACTGGTAAAGAGACATCAAATCCATTAAATTTTCAATGATTCACCTCTCACAGGAGTTAACACACCTGGAAGTAATAAGAATAGTATGAAACTTTATGATTTGATGTACATTTTTTCAATGTTGCTGCTCATATGATGCTGAAAAGATTTGAGGCTGAAAAAGTTAGATGCTGCAAAGATCAGATAATGATAATTCAAAGAGTTGCTGATAAAAGTCAAGAAACTGCTTCTTATACAAGCTAATCATAGAGTTGCAGTTTTAGAAGAATTACAAAGATAATGTTTACAACATCCTCAGGAAGCTCATAATGGAGATACTCAAAGAAACTTGAAGTTCACAAGTAAAGATCAAGTTAGGGGAGGATTGTTGGGAATATTGTAAACAGACTTAAGTCTGTTAGCAGTTAAGTCTGGTAGACATAGTTAAGCTTGCCAGTACTAAGTTAAGTCTGGTAGTATAATAGTTAGTACTGTTCTTGTTTTAGTTAAGTCTGTTAGTAACAGAATAGTTATCTTAGAGAGAAATCATAGGAAAGGATAAGCATTATCCTTTAACGCGTTTGTAAAGCCCATTAGGGTTTCCTTGGTGTATAAAAGGAACCTTATGGCACAATGTTTAGTAACAAGATTGAAATAGAAATTAATAGCAAATAGCAAAGTTTTACATTGTGTTCTTCTTAGTACTTATGTTAAGATTCTGCATTAGCACATAGTATTCATAGTCATTGTCTCTCATATAGTTAATTTAGGTTTATTCAAGTTATCTGTTATCTTACAAAAGGCTCAACAAATC
>BQNB010078899.1:0-30410 GCA_026074375.1 Tanacetum coccineum | reverse complement strand
AGAAGTTTGATAATCTCTTTTTTCACAACTTCTTTCATGTTTGGGTTAAGTCGACGTTGTCTTTGAATGACGGGTTTCGCATAGTGCTCAACATTTATTTTATGTTTGCAAAAAGATAGGCTAATGCCTGAAATGTCGAATGTTTTCTAAGAAAACGCTTCTTGTGCTTTTTGAGAATGGAAACAAGACGTTTATTTTTATCGTCTTTGAGCAGAGCGGATATGACTACTGGAAGAAGAGAATCTTTTTCCAGATAAGCATATTCGAGATGTTTGGGAAGAGGTTTCATCTCAAGATCGGTTGGTGGATCTTGGATAGAAGTCTTGATTCTTAATTTTTCCTTAAGAGGTAATTCTTTGAAATTGTCCTCGACCTCTTCCTCTTGTTCAGGAACTTCTTCGACATCGACAGCCATGAATTCTTCGAATTCTTTGTCAAGAGATGTTTCGTTGATCTTTTTTGATGTATTCAAGAATGTGTCAGAATCATCGAGCAATGCATCCAATTCTTCCTCTGTTACTTCGTCAATAACATCTATGTGGAGCATGTGTCATCATTGGAGTGAGAATGTTACATAGCTTTGTCGATTAGGAAGATGATTCTATCATCCCTAAGTCTTAGATTGTGTACTTTGTTTTTAACTGGATGATAGCATCAGCGGTGTGCAGAAATGGTGTTCCTAAAATGAGAGGAACTTTGTCATCTTCCTCCATTTGTAGGATAACGAAATCTACAGGGAATACGAATTTTCCAACTTGGACGAGCATGTTCTTAGCAACTCCCATTGGGTGTTGGTAAGTATGATTGGATAAGCGGATACTCATCCTTGTAGGTTTCAAGGTATTCTCGAAGAGTGATGTGTACAACGAATATGGCATCAGGTTGATGCTTGTGCCAAGATCGGCCAAGGCTAAACATTCAACTGAGTTTGCCAAGGTACACGGGATCAAAAAGCTTCCAGGGTCACCTAGTTTAGGCGGGAGCTTGTTTTGAACCATAGCGGAGCATTCTTCATTTAAGAAGGCAGCAGAAATTTGCTCCATCTTACTTTTGTTGCTCACGAGATCCCATAGTTGGGCATGATGGCTAAGACTTCAACGAGGGGTACGTTGATTCTAACTTCTTTGATTAGATCAATGAACTTGGCATAACGTTCTTCCATCTTTTCTTTGCGTAGGCCTTAAGGATATGGAATCATTAGTTTGTACGCCTTGAGCGGTGGTGGATCAGATTTAGTTTGTTTGGAAGAAGACGACTCTACTTCCTTTTTGGCTTCGTCAACCTCATCTTCACTATCATCATAGATGATGGTGGTTTTGGCATTTGGGTTGACTAGTGGATCATATGTCTTACCACTCCGTGTGAATACGACATTCACACGCTCATTTCGGGCAAGTGGTGGATGATAAGGTTTGTCATTTTTTGGGTTAGGTTTTGGGTTTGTTTGGGTATTACTCGGGAGAGAACCAGTTGGTCTGGTTGAACATTGGTCAGAGAGTCGACCAAACTTTGTTTCAAGGTCTTGAATTGCAGCTTGGTGATTCTTTTGTCCTTGCTCGAATTTGGTTTTGAGATTGAAGAATTGGTTTTTGACAAAGTCATTTGACGATTTTTGAGCAACCATGAACTCTCGCATGGTTTTTTCAAAGTCGGACTCATCAAATTTCTTTTTGGGTGTCGGTGGATTGGAAGGGTTATCTTTATGAGGTTGGGAATTTCGGTTATCGTCTCTTGGTTGGCGATCACGCCAATTTCCTAAATTTCTACCGTAGTGGTTTCCTCAATATCCGCCTCCTCGAAATCCTCCGTAGGCATAGTTGGCTTCTTCTCCTTTGGGTCCTCCCATGGGTTTGTCATCACATTCCGATGATTGGTGTGGTCCTCCACAACTATTGCATCCTTTTCGCATCTCCTTTATTACTCCTTTGATATCTTTGAATTCTGAGTTAATTTTAGTTGTTAACGCCTCTATCTTTTCCATGAATTAGGAGTTGTCGCTACCTTCCGCGAAAGCAACAGTTTTCCGAAGTGGTTTGGCTTTGATGTCTTTACACCAATCGAGTTTCAAGAGCACTTGTTGCGGTTGTCGTAAGGGACTTCAACGAGAAGTTTTACAACTACCTAGGCAGAGCACTTAATCGTTGTAGTAGTAGTATAGGCAAGACTCGAGGATTGTTATCGTTCTCTAGGGGAATAGGTTAGGAATGCTTGATTACGGTCTAACAAAATTTTAAGGGTTGAGAGAAGATTACTTTTGTATTTTTATATTTTATGAAAGCAGGTAAAATCATATATTTAAGATGTTGGTTGGTTTTAGCTATTAAACTAAATAATAAACTAAGCTAATGGTGATAACAATATAATAAAAGATTATGTTCATTTAATCATGTATTACTCCCTAGATTGTTTCTCCTAGTGTTGTTGCTTTGTCACACTTGTGATGATCTATGTAATTATTTCCTAAGTCATGAACGAATTACACGAACCCGCCATCTATTTAATAATACCGTTGAGGGCAACGCCACAAGTAAGGCAGTATGAAGACTAATAACAAGGTACCCCAAGAGTATATTAAAATGCATTATGAAATATATTACAGTGGATCAACATAAAAGGGGAAGTGTAGTATGTAAGACTGTTACCCGATGGTATACATTCTACACATCATGTTAGTCTAGACATATCAACAGCGATACAGACAAAGTCAGGTTTCTAAGACCTAACATGCCCTTATTGACTCACAAGAACAACACCACAAAGATCACATTCTAGGATTCCCATCAATTATAAATGAACACAATAAGTGGTTAGCCAAGCATGTTTATAAGATCAAGAAAAACAATAATGAATCACACAACAAGACATATTGAATGATTAAGATAGTATTTCTTGATTTAAACATGAATTGAAGGAAGTACAATCGGGTTTTGAGGCCATAAAATCATCCTAAATAGCTGCTAAACAAACTAGGGTTCGTCCCTTTCTTTTACTCTAAAGTTACACCCTTAAAACCCTAAAAACGGATTTGTATATATAGATAAATCTCTGCGACGGCGTCGCGTTTTAGTCGTGACGCCGTCATGAAAGAGAATATTCTAGATCTTGGGCTGGGTCGTGCGAGCTGACGTCATCGTAAGATCTTGTGACACCGTCATAGGATAAGTTGTGACGGCGTCATGTGTATTTAATGATGACATCTCCAGCGTCTGAGAACATAATCTTGAGAGATGTTGGTGTATGTCTGTAGTCTTTTCCAAATAAGCCCAAGTCACGTGTTTTTCCTCCAAATACCTTCCAAATGCTAAATACCTGAAAATGAACGATTAAGTACCTATTTTGGGCATAAATGCACGATTTAGGGGGTTAAACGACCCTGAAAAAGTATATAAAATGACACCTCATCAAATACCCCTACACTTGGGATTTGCTTGTCCTCAAGCAAATGGGCTTTTCTACCTAGACAATAACAATATGAGGGTCATTTTACCTACTCTTTAAAAGTATTTTACAACACAACCTTCTAGACCTCGTAATTAAAAAGCATGGAAAATATATACTAGCACCTCACATAAGTGTTTGGGATTCTCTCTTTCACTTGAATTTCTCTTCACTTCATAGCATATAAATTACCAATAGGCTTGGAAAGGATCAAACCACAGCCGCAAGTGCGCAAGCATTATCATTACTATCTATGAAGTCTTTTTAAAGGGTTGTGGGTGTAGTGTGGTAAGATAACATATAATGGAAACAGAAACGGATGAGATACATTTAGGTGGCTTTGGGTGAATTTAGAGTGGAAGGGTTAGCTAATTATTTACATGAATACACGCTGGTTTGGTTGCTAAGCCAAGACTCGGACAAAGATATACAAACTAAGATATGCAAACTGTACAGAACTCTACATCAATCTCTTTTCTTTTTCTTTTCTATTTTTTTAATAACATCATACATCACTTTGGGTTTATAAACACGCCCCTACACTTGAGTTTTAGAACTCATATTACAATCTAACTAATGACCTAATTTGAGGTGGATCAAAATAACATGGAGATCATCTAACAAACATATGGGTGTATTGACTTAACTTTTCTTCCCCATTCTTCTATGAAATAAATACTACCATGAATCCCAATCGTCCCAAAACTGTATTTACAAGGATAAGGACTTAGCAACCGTGTACTCAAATAATTAACTTGGGTTAAAACAATAATGTACTAAAGGTGAGTACATACAAGGTATTCTAAGGCTATTTAGGTGTAACAATTGGTTTAAGGGTGACAATGCTCTTCATTAATAGTCCGGCTTAACCAGAAAATTACAAGAACCGTAAAAAGGGATAGGCTCGAAGGGTTGTACTAGGGGTATCTTGCACTAAAAATGAGTGCATGACAAGGGTGTGGGATAGTTATATGATCAGTTTGACCATCATAAAAATTACAGGTTTAAAACATAGGTTAAGCCTAGTGCCTCTTATCAAGCAAATCCTAATACTTACTATGCGGTCTCGGAATGCATCACAAAAACAAGTTCTAAAATTTAATATACTATCGGTACACTCATATAATTTAAACCGATCTCAATGCTCCAACAAAGGTGACAAAACCACATATACACATCCGTAACGATGAAATAGATACACGTGATTGCTCACTCCTTAACTAGAGAAAGCTAAAGGTATAAACTATCTTGGGTATCAATAATAGATACCCGAATTCCTATAGATCTAAAGGCAAACCTCACATTTTTGGGGTGTAATTCTGAGAGTTTTTGTGCTAGTCATATACATTCCTATCCATGAGACGCTATTAATACTCGGTTTTCGTCGGTGTGTGTCATAAAAAAATTTAAATTTTGGTTAAAATTACCTTTTTATGCTATGTTTTGATATATTACCCATCATTTTAAAGACAAAGCAAATGGCAAATGAAAGAATAGTTTCTAAGGTTTATACCCCCACCCCCCATACTTGAGTTGAACATTGTCCCTAATGTTTTATAGAAGTACCCATAAGAACGAATTACAGGGAAAATAAAACAAGTAAAAGAAACTAGTACTCTGCTGGTTTGCTCAATAAAGGAGAAGAAACATGCGATAACTGGTTAAATCTTCCTCCAAGAATCATCCAATGAAATTTCCTAAGAACTTCCAAGCTTCTTCTCATCAAATGTAACCTGTAATCAAAGGCAAAGACACCTATACCAAGCATAAAATGTGCGATATAACAATATACAGTGTGAAATTAGGGTTGACTCTATAAAGCAGTAAAGATAGGATGAGAGAATTGTTAAACTCATGGTTTTGTAGGTTTATAAAAGAATTACAACTTTCTTAAGTGTTGTACAAGTTTTATTTTCAAAAATACTTAAAATTTTCGAATTTTCCTGTAACTGGGCATTTGACGCCGTCAGGAATATCTTGACCCCATCACAAGTGTCGTGGTGTTGGCGTCGCGTGTAACTTGTGACGCCGTCTCCACACTCTATGAAAACTCATTTTTCATTTTTGATGAAAAATTTCCTGCACTCATTCTTATAAGTTATTATCCTGTACAAAATGCTGCATAACAACCTGAGAATTAATAATTCAATCAATATGACTCGAAACTGACGCGGATTAATCTAAACAATTCATTTTAAATGTTTAAATTTGGTTCTAAAAACCGGATATTTCCCCTACACTTATTTTGTTTCAAAATACCTTTGATTGCAAATAAGACGAAGTTACAAACAAACAAATCATGATTACAAAGTAATTCAAACATAATAAAACAAACAATAAAGAATTAAAACACAAGACACTCCTAATATGCGGGAAAAGTAAATATTGGGTTGCCTCCCAAAAAGCGCTTGTTTTTGTTCGAGTCACGAGCCTGACTCTACCCTTATTTATCAGATAAAGGGGAAGGTTCCCAACACTTGAGTTCAAGTGCGGGTGATAGTAACGGTACATACTATCATGATGAGAAGGAGCCATACGTTGAGAAATTTGTTGTTGAAGAATAGACTCAAAATGGTGTGCTTCTAGAATTCTACCTCTCTCTACTTCATTTGGCCTATCAAATAAACTAAGTTCTTCTCCTATAGGAGAAACTTCCTTAGACTCTAATCCCTCATCATCATCAAACATCTCCCAATTTGAAACATCAACACCTAGGGATACACTTTTTCCTAATAAACCCGGTTTAAATCCATAATGTCTCTTAGGGTCATATATACCTGGGTTATAATAACTATACACACCCTTAGGATGGGAATTTGCCACGTGAGGTGAAGGCGGTATTTGAGTTGTTAAATAATCTACTACATTCATCCTAGAACTATCCGGACTATGTGGTTTGATGGGTGGTTCGGGTCCTATTACGTCTCCTAGACTTACATCTAAGATGGACTATTGAGTAAAGGTTGAGGCTCCGGTCCATCAAAACTAGGAACTTTCCTAGAACTAAAAGGAGTGTTGAGATTACAATGCAAGCCTACTTCCTCTAGTTTTGTTTCGTTCAAAGGTTCTACCTCTATTGGGGTTCCTAAAGTCTTTTCTACTTCTTTTGGGTAAGGCACGAGTGGTGTGTATTCCTCAAATGATGGTAAGGTTTGTGTGGTACTCTCAGGGCTTGTAACTCCTACCTCATTATCTATCGTACTTAGGCTATCTACATGTTCATCGTAATCTAACCATGCCATGCACCTAGGTACCTGTACCCTAACCATATCATCCCCAACTATTTGAGCATTTGGATTTGCTATTATTTCATCAGAAATAACGCTTGTTAGGTTGCTACATTTTTTTATCATATTAGGCATAATCCTCTATGGCATACCATGCTCCTATATCACTAAACTTCCTAAGATCCCCTTCTGCTGTCAAATTCGAGATGTTTAAGAAACATTTCAATTACGGTCCATATACTAAGGCTATGATTTGGGACTTTTCGGATTATGTCTTTGAAACGAGTCCACGAATCGTAGGTTACTAGAGAGAGTATTCTTCTTGATGTTTTGTTAACACCCAAGAGTCGATCACAGAATTATACATCAAAAACCTACTACGCTATAATAAACCATACCTATTTCATTATAATTACAAAATTTTCAAATGTTTTCGAACAAAGGGCACAAAAGACAAGATAGACTACTAGAAAGCTAATTTACGAATTAAAATCTCTACTTCAAAGGATTCAAGCGAAGTAGAACTAAGTTAAACAATGATCGAAACCTAACTATTCCCAGCATCGGCGCCAAAAAATTAATGCGGATTGTCGGTACGGGACTTCTACAAGAAGTTTACAAACACCCTAGGTAGAGTACCTCACTGACCGTTGTGTAGTAGTATAGGCATGAACTAGGGGGTTGTTATCGTTCCTAGGAGAATAGGTTGGAAGGTTTGTTCCACGGTCTAACAGAATTATAAGGGGGTTGAGAGGAAGAAGATTTATTTTTCTATTTTTATATTATAAGAAAGCAGTAAAATCATATGTTTGAGAGGTTTGGTTGGTTTTAGCTATTAAACTAAATAATAACTACCTAATGGTGAATAACATTATAATAATTAAATAGTTTGTATTCATTTAATAATGTATTAATCGTAGATGCTTCTCCTAGTGTGGTACTTTGTCACCACTTGTGATGATCTACAGTAAATTATTTCCTAAGTCAATGATAGATTTACACGATACCCGCCGTTTAATTTATTATTTCTTGTTGTAGCAAATAACAATTAGTAAGGTAGTATGACAAATCTTATTACCGGCCCCCAGTAGTGTATTAAATGCATTTGAAATATATGAAAAGTGGATCAACCATATTAAGGTAAGGTAGTATGAAGACTTTTGTTTTACCGATTGTATCCTTTCTACACAATCTGTTTCCCTTAGTTTATATTCAACAGCATTCAGACAAAAGCTAGTTTTCTAAAGCTCTAACATGATATTCATCAACAAGATGCAAACACCACTCAAGATCTACATGTATAGGGTTCTACAATCATAAATGAATTACAAATAGGAGGTTTAGCCAAGCATGTTAAAGTAAAGTAAGTTAATAAATAATCACAACAAAACATGACATAATTGATTGATTAAGATAGTCTTATGTGATTAAAACCTGAATTGAGGAGGTAACATTTGGGTTTTGAAGCCCTAAAATCGTATTTCCTAATAAGCTGCCAATACGAAACTAGGTTTGGTCCCATTTTTTACTTATAAGTTACACACATAAAACCTAATTTTCGGGTTTTTATAATAGAAAAATCTCTACAACGGCGTCGCGTTTTAATGTGGACTCTGTCATGAAGTAGAAGTATTCTTGATCTTGGGCCTGGGTTCCGTGCGAGGGAGAGTAGAACGCTTCATGCTTTCTGTGACATCCCTTATAGGATGTATTTGTAACGACGTTCACGTGCATCTTGTGATGCGTCTATCAGCCTCTGAGAACATTTAATCTTGAGAAATGTTTGGTGTAGGTCCGTTATCTTGTCCGTTTCTTCTCCAAATGAAAAAACACACCCCAAAGTCATGTGTATTCCTCCAAATTCTTCCAAATGCTAAATACTAAAGAGGAACGATTATCGGTACCATTGTGGGCATAAATGCACAATATTAGGGGTTAATGACCCTGGAAAAGATGTATAAAATGAACCTTCTACATACCTACCTGCATAGGACCCTGAAGAAGAACTCGTTGTTAGATTTCGAGTCGTGAGCTCGAGACGAGCCTAGCATCATTGTCTTACGCGATGCGCAAACATGTTGTGAGTGAGGTTCATTCTGTTCGCTATTAGAAATTTTGTTGAGACCTATATTTTGGTCACGTTCTGTATTATTATTTAAGCCAAACCGTTATGACTGCGAATGTGAGCAGAGGATGCTCAGTTAGCTACATTACCATTCAGTGAGTTGAATGATACATCCAACAGCATTGTTGAAGAACATTTTGATACTTCATAACCATCTTATTTTTGGCTAGGATTTGAACTCTAGCTGGTAGAAGACTTGTTGAAAGGTTATTTATGGCACATATAACTCGCTTTCATAGCTTAAAGCGTACTTTTTCCACTGTTATGATTCAATCATAATATGACACAAAACTTGTTTTTCTCTCGCGCCAATTCTGGCATTTAATAAATTATATGACCCTACCTTGCGTATTGCATGCGACTATTTTCTTATCCACTGTGTGGATTGACATTATTTCCACCATGGGAATCCGATACTTTTAATGTTTTCGTTCTTAAAGACATTCAATGAGATGGATTATGTCATTAGTTGCCCTAAGATAAACTCGCCTAGGAATGCTATCACTCTATTTGTTTGGTTGTATGACCATCGCTTAAAAGACTCCTTTTAAGATAGAGGTTTGACACGAGTTGTTTTATCATAGTTTAGGTCGTCAATTGATTTAAAATCTGAAGATCTTCGACATAGTAGAATGGATAGATTGGTGGACTAGAGGTTTAGCAGAAATTGATTGCTACGCAATAATCGTTAGAATCCCTTTAGAGGAGAAAGGATTCTAGTGGTACAAGGAGGAGATAGGGTCAGGGAAAAGGACCGAAACAAGTAGGTCAGTTAACAAGATGAGAAAATACCTGGAGAAGGGAATATAATCATGTTTTTTAGCACATATGGGGGACAAAGAGCCAATGTGCAGAGTATCCTAAATATTCTGATTTAAAAAAAAGAAAAATAAAAAAAGGAATCATACTGAGGTCTTTTCGAAGATAATTCTAGAGCCCCCTTTGACAAGAATAGTCAAGCTCCGGATTGACCTAGTGCCGGGAGCGGCACTGGTGACTAAGGCACCATATTGAATGTCATCAATGGAAATGAGGAGTTTGTCTGGGAAAGTACAAGAACTTAGAGAAAATGATTGATAAGACCGAGTTCATTACCTTGGAATGCACCAAAGCTTTTTGTCAAAAAGAAAGTACAGATCCGATGTACACATGTATCGATCTACAGGCCTGAACAAAATAACCATCATGAATTTGATAACCCCTTTTCCTTCGAATGATGACCTATTACTCTCAAATCAAGAGCAAACTTACCTTTTTCAAAAAAGATTGACCTAACGGTCAGGATAACACGGATAAGAGTTAAGGAAGAATACACCCCAAGACAAGCGTTTATGATGCGGTACGTGTAACACCCCCAAATGGGTCGCAGCGGAGTAAGGATTGAGGATTTGGTACTTCATAGATCAATAACACAAGATATATATAAAAACGACCATTAATAGCCGTTTAAAACTGATACATTAGAATTAAAACAATATTGTATTACAAAAGCCCGAAGCTTCACTTGTCCTGTTGAACATAATTACAAAGATTCTAGTTCATAACAAATGTTTCCCAAAATGTAATGCAACCAAATCTTTAATGCATGACTTCCAAAATAACGACCACCAATGTATCCCCTGTCTTGTACCTTACTGATCTCCTGAGAAAACATTGCTTAAAACGTCAACATATTGTTGAGTGAATTCATATGTTTATAAAATGTATAACGTAGGACCGCAAGATTTCCCCATGATAATGCAATAGATGTAAACATCATAAAATGTAATTACGTTTTCCTAAGCTTATTACACTGAAGCTTGACATGTATGAAATGCAATATAAATTGCCAACATTGCCCGTGATGATGTTTTAACCCGCAACATCCTATGTCCGACATGGTATACGTTCGTTGTTCGGAAAACTGGCATAGTGAGCATGACTCACCCGAACGGGGATGTCAATCCCAAATAGATCTATTTATAACATTCGCGCTCACAACAATAATTGACAGTTCATGATAATGGGCTAAGACGGGTTATCGCTACTTAGGCAAACACGTAATCGTAATGTGAAATGTACACTTGCGTCTAATTGTAAAACATGCATATGTTTCTCACCCCAAAACTTATAA
The DNA here is from genome assembly GCA_026074375.1 of Tanacetum coccineum. Taxonomy (NCBI): domain Eukaryota; kingdom Viridiplantae; phylum Streptophyta; class Magnoliopsida; order Asterales; family Asteraceae; genus Tanacetum; species Tanacetum coccineum. Next base: position 19,507 of record BQNB010078899.1, on the reverse strand, counting down.
ATCATTAAAATGTAAAACGTGGGGCTATGAACTCACCTTGAGTAATGAATATCAGATTATATCACAGAAAATGCGTCAGATAAACGCCAAATGCAACCTAATTAATTATAGGCCGTGTAAGTACTAAGCATTTTGAATAACTACTACCATATATAATTCTATATAGCTACATCACCATCTAATTGCGTTTGTGAAATCGTATTTATAAAGTTAAAACGTTTATAAATATCTCAATAGTAAAAACGACGCAATTTCTTCGTTTTAAGCCCGTTTCTTATGTTTCTTATGTCCACGCTTTCGTATTAAGACGAGTTATCTAAATATTACATTTTCATATTTTTAATCCCCTGATGAACAGTGGTTTTACTGTTCATGACAGTTTATAAATTTATTTTTATAGATTTAGTTATCGTAAAACCCGTAAATGTCGTATCTTATTTGTTTTAACTCCGTTTTTAGTGATTCTTTCGAGCACGTATTTGTTATTAAAAGTTCTATCATATTAATGATGTTTTTAAAATATTCATGTTTAATATGAACAGTAACTTTTATGAAAATAGTTTTATAAAGTATTTATTGCCGTAAACTCGCGTAATTCATAACTCCTTCGTTATTGATTCAAAAATTACGATTCTTATTGTTTTAGAAACCTAAAATTATGTAATATCTGGGAAAAATAATAAACCCTATATATAAGAAGTATTTTATAACTTGTTTTTATAAAATTTCTTTTATAACGCATTTAATTAACGTATAACTTAAAATTAGCGTATCTCCTTCGTTATAAATCGGTTTTACGAGTTCTCTACATGCCCACGATCCTTGTGACATGTAGTATTTTATAAAATCATAAAATATATATATTAAATTCGAATTTCAAACAGCCCACTTTGTCCATTTTGTTAAAATGTGTTTAAAACTAGTTTTTATAACTTTTTAGCTTAACCACCTTGTTACAAGTCCATTACCATACTTATTATCACATGACTTACTTCCTTAGGGTCCCTAGTTCATGATTTGTCCATATATTTTCCAAGATAACAAGTCCTCTCATTACTTTTAATCATAAACTTATTATGTGAACTTTTGATTTACTAGTTTATATATATATATATATATACTTTTATACATAAACCACAAGTGTACAATCTTTATACTTCTATCATAACATGATAATAGCAACCCTATAACATATGTAAAAGTGTATAAAACCATGATCACAAGTAAAAGTCCATTTTACATGTTATTAAGCATTCTAAATGGTGATTTGCTACATAGAACTTATATATGCATAAAATCATTAATGTAATGATATTAAGAGTTTTAGATGACCTTAATATGATATAATATGATGAACCACAATATCTAAACCCTTGTTTAGATATTAAACCAAAGCTTGCAAAGCTTAGAAAACCCTAGATTATATTAAAACCCTAATCTTCCTTTATCCTTGCTTAACCCTTGTAAAGCTTAAACCAATCCTTCTAAACACCTTAGGTTATCTTAGATATAATGTAGGAATGTGTGTAAATGTTGTAAATAAAATTTTTTATGGATTTGGTGGTGGTTTGGTGTATGTCGTGGGTAAAAGAACCAAAAGGGAGAGGATTTTGCTTTGTTTTCACCAAGGAAATGTGTTGTGTATGTGTTCTATCTTCTAGTTAGGCATTATATACCATAGGACTAGACAAAGAACACATTGAAGGAATTAAGGGAAAGTCTTGGTCAAGAGTATGGAAGTCTTGCAAGAAATATCTAAATGTTCCTAAAACTAGAGATCATCCCATGAAATCAAGGGGAGGTGTTTTGAAGTTAATATCTTTGTATCTCCCATCTTATATCCGGCCATAAGAGTGTATATGTGATGTTATTTTGCAAATTTTGAGTATTGGGTATAATTGTGGGTATTTGTTGAAGCGTAGAAAAGTTTTGGTGGTTCCGGGTATGCCTAAACGTATTTTATCGCGAAACGTAAACACTTTACGTAACCAATAAAAATAAAATGAACAAAGTTAATTATTATCCTCTAAATAATTACTTAACATTTTCTTGATGTAAACATTTAATTGTTTGATGCCCGTTTACATTGAACGATAATTTTTAGCTTATGCTTCTTAACTTAACGCTTCAATTTAAAAGCACATGCGTACAATACTAAAAATAAATAGTGAATTTATTGATGACGTTATTGACCCTAAAACACGGGGTGTTATAGTCTTCCCCCGTTACATGAGCCTTGTCCTCAAGGCTTAAGACGCAGCACTTGACGATTGTGCGGTCTTTGTGAAGAGGTGTGGATATTTCTTTCGGAATCGGTCTTCACGTTCCCAAGTAAACTCATGACCTCTCCTAGAGTTCCATCGAACCTTGATTATTGGAATGTGGCTTTGCTTCAACCGTTTAACTTCACGGTCCATAATTTATACCGGCTCCTCGACAAAATAAAGCTTGTCATCAAAGTGAACTCCATCCAATAGAACGGCTAATGGTTCGTCGGCATAGCACTTTTTCAGGTTGGATACATGAAATGTATTGTGAACCCTGCTTAGCACTTCAGGAAGCTCAAGCTTGTATGCAACGGATCCAACCTTTTCTAACACCTTGAATGGTCCAACGTACCTATGGTTCAACTTCCCCCGTTTGCCAAAATGTATGACCCTTTTCCAAGGCGAAACTTTAAGCATAACTTTATCCCCAACTTAGAAGTCCATCGGCTTACGCTTTAAATTGGCATAACTCTTTTGCCGATCACGAGCAGCCTGAATTCTTTGCTTGATCTGAATGATTTTCGTCGGTCCGTCTCTTGATACTATCTCTGGGCCAGTGTATTTATAACTTTCTCATCCTCGGCCCATCCAAAAACAGTGAATGACACTTTTTGACAGTAAGCGCTTCAACGGTTGCTGCCTTAATGCTAGCGTGATAGCTATTGTTATATGAAAACTCGACTAATGGCAAATGGTTAATCCACCCCTTTCCAAAGTCGATCACACAAGCACACAACATATCCTTGAGAGTTTGAATAGTCCTCTCGCTTTGTGCGTCAGTTTGTGGATGGTACGCAGTACTCATATCTAAGTTAGTACCCAATTCCTTCTAAAGTGACCTCTAGAAATTTGATGTGAACCTAGGGTCGCGATCACAAATGATTCAGACAGGTATTCCATGCCTCGTGACCACCTTCTTTAGCTACATTCTTGCCAGTTTCTCTAGGGGATCAGTTTCCATCATCGATACAAAGATTACGGACTTAGTGAGTCGATCAACAATCATCGAGATGGTGTCGTAGCCTTGTGACAACTTAGGAAGTTTCATGACAAAATCCATAGTGATATTGTCCCACTTCATTGAGATATGTCGGGTTGCACTAACAACCTTGATGGCCTTTGATGTTCAGCCTTGACCTTAGCACAAGTCAAACATTTGCTAACATAGGTGGCGATGTCGGCCTTCATATTGGGCTACCAATAAAGCTTCTTCATGTCCTTATACATCTTGTCAGAACCCGGATGGATAGAGTATTTTGACTTGTGGGAATCATGCATAATCACAGTCCTCAAGTCGCCCCATAGTGATGTTGTCCTACTTCCATTGAGGTATATCGGGTTATACCAACAATCCTGATGGCCTTTGATGTTCGGATTTGACTTTAGCACACGTCAAACATTGACTAACATAGGTGGCGATGTCTTAATGGTTTCCGTGCTTCAGTCTGAGCATTCAAGATTTACTTAGGAAGATTCAAACCAATAGTCATGACTAAGGCTCAAACTCTTAACGGCTTTATTCGCTCTTTCCTGCTCAAAGCATCAGCAACAACACTTGCCTTTCCCGAGTGATAACGAATTTCACAGTCGTAATCACTTAGCAACTCTAACCAACGATGTTGCCTCATGTTTAACTCTTTCTGATTAAGAATGTGTTGCAAACTCTTATGATCAGTAAACACCGTACACTTGGTTCCATACATATAGTGCCTCCAAATCTTAAGAGCGAACACTACTGCTCCAAGTTCTAAATCATGAGTAGTATAGTTCTTCTCATGAATTTTTAGTTGGCGTGATGCATAAGCAATCACCTTCTCTCTCTACATCAACACAACGCCTAAACCTTTGATGGAAGCATCACAGTATACGATGAAATTATCGCTTCCTTCAGGTAAAGCTAAAATTGGTGCACTACATAACATTTGCTTCAACAGTTGAAACGCTGCTTCTTGTTTGTCGCCCCAAACAAACTTAACCTTCTTCTAAGTAAGCTTGGTCATTGGTTTGGCGATCTTCAAAAATCCTTCAATGAATCTTCGATAATACCCAGCAAGACCTAAAAATTGACGAATCTCCGTCGGTGACTTAAGAGATACCCAATCTTTAATGGAATCGGTCTTGGCGGGATCCATGTGAATGCCTTTACTATTAATCACGTGACCGAGAAATTGTACCTTGGGAATCCAAAATTCACATTTAGAAACTTAGCATACAGCTCCTCTTTCTTAAGCAATTATAGAATTGTCTTAAGATGTTCTTCATGTTCCTTCTTGTTCTTTGAGTAGATGAGGATATCCTCAATAAAGACGATCACAAACTTATCCAAATATGGTTTGCACACGCGGTTCATGAGATCCATGAATATCGCCGGTGCGTTCATCAAACCAAATGGCATAACTTGGAACTCGTAATAACTATATCGAGTTCTGAATGCCGTTTTCAGAATATCTTCTTCCCGTACTCGAAGCTGGTGATAACCTGATCGTAAGTCTATCTTAGAATAAACATTGGATCCTTGTAGTTGATCAAATAAATCATCGATCCTTGGGAGTGTATAATGATTCTTCACCGTCAGCTTGTTTAATTCCTGATAGTCGATGCACATTCAAAATGATTCGTCCTTCTTCTTAACGAATAAGACTGGAGCTCCCCAAGGTGAGGAACTGGGTCTTATAAAGCCCTTTTTAAATAGTTCTTTCAGTTGCTCCGACAACTCTTTCATTTTAGAAGGCGCCAATAGATAAGGTGCCCGTGCTACAGGTGCAGCACCAGGTATCAGATCGATTTGAAATTCCACTTGTCGAGTCAGAGGAAGACCCAGCAAGTCCTCAGGGAATACATCAAGAAAATCTCAAACTATCGGTACGTCCTCAAGTTGCTTCTTCTCCGACTTGTCTTTTGTCTCCTTTGTAGTAACGTTTGCCAAAAATACTGGACATCCTTTTAGCATGTATTCATGTGTTTTGGTGTATGAGATAATGTGTAGACGAGCCTCGTTTCCCCGGTTACTTTCGTCACCATGAACAATTAATGTTTCATTTCCCTAGGGGATGCGAACGATCTTCTCAGCACACACAATGATCACTTGGTACTTCGCCAACCAATCCATACCAATTATAGCATCGAAACTACCAAGTTCTACTGGCATTAGTCTATGTTGAATGGGTGGTTTAAGAGGTTTAATGTACAACCCCGGATGATAGTGTTTAACCCAATTATTCTCCCGTCGGCTAGTTCAACATCTTAAAAATGATCTAATGCAGTTGGTGTGATATCAATTTGGGAACTAAATGTAGTAGACACAAAGCTTCTATTGGCACCAGTATCAAATAAGACAGAAGCATAGCGGTTATTTAGAAGGAACATACCCGTCACGACGTTGGAGTCAGGGTTTGTCCCAGCATGGCCTATCGCATACACTTTCGCTGCAGCATTGCCATTTCCAGCTTAGTTACTGCGGTGCTTGTTTTTCAACTTTGGACAATCCCTCTTGAAGTGTCCCTAGGCTCCACATTTATAGCAAGTGGGCTTCTAACCTGTCCTAGTGCCCCTTTGATTGTTAACAGTGTTGGCATTGGCGGTACTCCTACAGTCACGAGCCAGATGGCCAACTCGGTTGCACTTTTGGCATTTTAGAGCACATGGACCGTCGTGGTGATAATTGCATTTAGCGCATATGGGTTCAGATCCCCCGTATGGCTTTTTCTCACTAGATCCTGCAGCGTAGGCCCGGCCAGTGTTCTGCCTCTTGTTTTGTTATTGTTGTGGTTGTTGGTGGTTATCATCTTGCTTTCTCTTGTTCTCTGTCTGACGCTCAACAAAAGTGCGGATTTTCTTATCCATTAGCTCGGTTGCGATTTCAACTACTTCTTGCATTGTCTTTGGTTTAGACGCCACTACACTCTCATGAATCATGTCAAAAAGACCACCGACATATTTTTCAATTTTATCAGATTCTTCGGGAAACATCCTCCCTCACAACAAAGCCAATTCCTTAAAGCGTTGAGTATAACTTGTCAAGTCAATACCCTTCACCTTCAGATTCCAAATCTCCATTTCTAGTTTCTTGATTTCATTTTGAGGACAGTATTTGTCAGTCATCATTTTCATGAGTGTTTTCCAAGGCATACCATAAGCGGCATCATGACCAACTATCTTGACATGAGTGTTCCACCATGTTAAATCAACTGAATGGAGAGTGCAAGTAGCAAACTTGACTTGATTCTCAACTGTATAATTACTGATGTGGAAAACAGACTTCATTCTTTCAAACCATTGAGATAGACCGGCAACTCCTTACGTGCCTTTGAAGTTTAATGGTTGACATTTGAGAAAGTCAGTGTAAGTACATTCATGGGCAGTTTGTTATGTCCTTCTAACACCCGTTCTTGAATTATGGCTATCATCGCTATTCATATTTTTGTCAGCATCACGTGCTGCCAAAGCGACAGTAACGCCTTTGTTAATCATTGCCTGAAGCTGGGCATTAGTGACAGATGTGGTGTTGGTTGTTTCTGGGGCTGTGTTGGACCTCGTGGCTCTTTTTGGTGCCATTTTCTTCAATCACAAGAAAATATAATACCCGTTAGATTTCGCAAAATCATAACCACGACATGACATATACACAATAAGTAAAGAGAGATCACAACACGTAGTGAAATATACAACTGAATTGAAGTTAACAATGGTGTAGCTAAATTAACATTCATTCATAATAAATTTGATTATAGACATGACATAATACCACCATTCCATATATAATTAGAAAACATGCATGATTGGTTCAGATACAAAATGATCACAACGATTGGGTTACAAGATAAAATATACAACCTAAAGCCATACTAGCTAGGAATTGCCCATAATACTTAGTAGGCTAAACAAAATAACTAGTCATAACATGATCTATGAACTGCTACCAGCCTCCTCTGGTGCATCGAGCTGTGGCGGACCCTTAGCGGGTCCCTGCTGACTCTCGAACTCTGTCATCTAGGTCTGAAGTCTCTTCAGCAGATTTAGTACCTTAATGAACTATGCCTGTCTCCTGCGGTCCGCTGCTAACAACTCTGTAATCGCCGCTTGTCTCCTGCAGTCCGCTACCTGCAACTCTATAATCACTGCCTGCTGACCCAATATAGTAGTACACAGTGACATAACCTCTAAACGTGCAAGATCACTAGCGTCCATGGATCGTCCCCAAGCCTCCCGAGACATCATAGCCTCTCTCTCCATCAATAGAGCTGTATGAGCATGTGCACGCCTATCCCTATACAGCATGTTGAGCCAACCAACCATCAGCTGTCGCTCAATCTGTTTATCATCTAACCTCACATAGATCTCGTCGGTGTCTTGCCTAACCCTAGTGGCAAACTCTGTCATCCGTCAACCTAAATCTATGTCATTAGTCGATGATCCCATCCCACATGTCTACCAGCATCTCATCCCAAGTGTCGATGATCCCATAACCAACATCTCTCTCTAGATCACGCCTAATCTCCATAGTCTTCCCTAAAACCTCTAATTGGTCTAGCGGTAGCAGCAGACGAGCTCTCTTCGACCTCGTACCTAGGACCAAAAGCAAAACATAACCTCTTCCGAGGTGGTAAGCAAACCTCAGGCCTGTCCACTCCATGGCCAGCAGAGGGTAGCAACAAAGATGGTGATGAAGTAGGTAGCGGTATGGGTAAGAATGGTGGTGTCCCTGATGGAGGTGTATCTGCTCTGGTGTGGGAGAGTATGATATGTGGTAGTGGTGAATAGGAAGTAGACATTACCTCGGCTCTCAGCCGGATCATGGCAGCTTTGTATCCCAATGGATAAGTTGGACTAGCAGGTGGTGGAGATGATACAGGTAATGGTGATAGTATCAGTGATAGTGGTGGAGAAGGAATCTGAGGCAGTGGTGATGACCATAGGGAAAGTGGTGATGGTGGTGGAGTAGGTATAGCAAGGAGTCTGGCAACCTCTGTATCAGACCAAAATGGTATAGGTGGCTCATCTTGGATTGATATCCTAACAGTAACCCGGTATGCAGGATGTAGTGGTGGTGTGGCCGCAGACTCGTCGGTCTCAAACGACTCAGTCTCTTTAACATATGGGGCATGATCAATAGCTGGTAAAGCAACAGCTGTAGAGTCGGCAGAAGCTAGGTGCTCCTCCTCATCCTCATCCTCCTCAATATCAACATCATCATCCTCTTCATCATCGGATGAATCATCCTTATCATCGCCATCGTCTCCTCTGTCGGCAGGATAATCAGCAGGATCCTCCTCAGGGTCCTCATCATCATCCTCCTCCGGATCCTCCTCAGGATCTGACTCAGGAACATAGCTTAGCGAATCAGCAATGGGTGAGAGAGCAGCAGGCAGGGGCTGCTCCATAGCTGGGAGTACCTCATCCTACGGTGGCATGAACTCCAGGTATGCTGGCTCAGGTACATATGGTACATAGACAGGTGAAGGTGGTGCTTGCTCTAGCTCCTCCGGGCCAAGCACATAGTCAGGAGATGGTGGTGCCTGAAAAGCGGCCACCACATAGGCATATGGGTCCTCTGACATCATGGGCGGTCCATCGACTCCTGGTGATCCGATATCTGATAAATCCGCAAATGGGCTAGATACCTCCGTGTATGTAACCGTGGAATCCTCAGAATCCGACATGACTGTATCTGAAAATCCAAAATAAAATAGCTTTATTTTAGTATTTAATATATGGACTTCTTGATATACATTGTTATCTTAACATGTATATCAATCTCTGAATGCATCTAGTCTAATCAACTAATACAAACAACTGTGTATGTATGTATGGTCCGTGATATATCCTTTGTATGAATAGCAATGGGTTTGAAAAACGTTTTATTGTTCTTGCAAAAATTATTTGACCTGGTTCTCTATAACCTTTGGCTCTTGATACCAATCTGTAACACCCCCAATTAGTCGCAACAGTGTTTGGGTTGTGGGTGGTATTATAGAATCATAACAACAAGCATATATATAAGAATGACATTAAAAGCCCAATTTAAACTGATAAATTTGATTTAAACAAATTGTTTGTTACATAAGCTGAAAGATTCAACTAGTTCACTTGTTGAAAATTCAAATTTTTCTAGCCCATAACAGAGATATACAAAAAATATTATGCACCAAATATCTTTAATGCATGACATCCAAATCAAAACCACCAATGTACCCCTTGCACCTCGTGCCTTATTGATCCCCTGAAAAACATTGCTTAAAACATCAACATATTGTTGAGTGAATTCATAGGTTTATAAAATATATAATGTAGGACCGCAAGATTTCCCCATGATAATGCAACAGATGCAAACATCATAAAATGTAATTACGTTTTCCTAAGCTCATGACACTGAAGCTCGACATGTATGAAATGCAATATAAATTGCCAACATTGCCCATGATGATGTTCTAACCCGCAACATCCTATGTCCGACATGGTATATGTTTGTTGTCCGGCAAACCGGTACAGTGAGCATGACTTACCCGAACGGGGATGTCAATCCCAAATAGATCTATTTATAACATTCGCGCTCATAACAGTAATTGATAGTTCATGATAATGGGCTCAGATGGGTTATCGCTACTTAGGCAAACACGTAATTGTAATGTAAAATGTCCACTTGCGTCCAATTGTAAAACATACATATGTTTCTCACTCCAAAACTTGTAAATCATTAAAGTGTAAAACGTGGGGCTATGAACTCACCTTAAGTAATGAATATTAGATTATATCACAGAAAATGCGTCAGATAAACGTCGAATGCAACCTAATTAATTATAGGCCGTATAAGTACTAAGAATTTTGAATAACTACTACCATATATAATTCTATATAACTACATCACCATCTAATTGCGTTTGTGAAATCGTATTTATAAGGTTAAAACGTTTATAAACATTTCATTAGTAAAAACGACGTAACTTTATCGTTTTAAGCATGTTTCTTACGTTTCTTATGTCTATGCTTTCGTATTAAGATGAGTTATCAAAATATTACATTTTAATATTTTATGTCCTCTGGTGAACAGTGGTTTTTTTTAACCTGTTTCATGACACGTTTTATAATTTTAGTTTTCGTATAAACCCGTAAATGGCGTATCTTTTTCGTTTTCTAGATTGTTTTTAGTGATTCTTTCGAGTACGTCTTCGTAATTAAAAGTTTTATCAAATTAATGATGTTTTCAAAATATCCATGTCTGAGATGAACATTAACTTTTATAAAAATAGTTTTATAAAAGTATTTATTGCCGTAAACTCACGTAATTCATAACTCCTTCGTTATTGATCCAAAAATTACGATTCTTATTGTTTTAGAATCCTAAAATTATGTGCTATCTGGGAAAAATAATAAACCTAATATATCAGAATTATTTTATAACATGTTTTTATAAAATTTCTTCTATAACGCGTTTAATTAACGTATAACTTAAAATTAGCGTATCTCCTTCGTTATAAATCAGTTTTTCAAGTTCTATACATACCCACGATCCTTGTGACATGTAGTATTTTATAAAATCATAAAATATATATGTTAAATTCGAATTTCAAACAGCCCACTTTGTCCATTTTGTTAAAATATGTTTAAAACTAGTTTTTATAACTTTTTAGCTTAACCACATTGTTACAAGTCTATTACCATACTTATTATCACATGAATTACTTCCTTAGGGTACCTAGTTCATGATTTGTCCATATATTGTCCAAGATAACAAGTCCTCTCATTACTTTTAATCATAAACTTATTATGTGAACTTTTGATTTACTAGTTTATATATATACTTTTATACATAAACCACAAGTGTACAATCTTTATACTTCCATCATAACATGATAATAACAACCCTATAACATATGTAAAAGTGTATAAAACCATGATCACAAGTAAATGTCCATTTTACATGTTATTAAGCATCCTAAATGGTGATTTGCTACATAGAACTTATATATGCATAAAATCATAAATGTAAAGATATTAAGAGTTTTAGATAACCTTAATATGATGAACCACAATATCTAAACCCTTGTTTAGATATTAAACCAAAGCTTGCAAAGCTTAGAAAACCCTAGATTAGTTTGAAACCCTAATCTTTCTTTATCGTTGCTTAACCCTTGTAAAGCTTAAACCAATCCTTCTAAACACCTTATGTTATCTTAGATATCATGTAGGAATATGTGTAAATGTTGTAAATAAAATTTTGTATGGATTTGGTGGTTGTTTGCCATGGGTAAGAGAGCCAAAAGGGAGAGGATTTTGCTTTGTTTTCACCAAGGAAATGTGTTGTGTATGTGTTCTATCTTATAGTTAGGCATTATATACCATAGGACTTATCAAAGAATACATTGAGGGAATTAAGGGAAAGTCTTGGTCAAGAGTATGGAAGTCTTGCAAGAAATATCTAAATGTTCCTAAAACTAGAGATCATCCCATGAAATCAAGGGGAGGTGTTTTATAGATAATATCTTTGTATCTCCCATCTCATATCCGGCCATACGAGTGTATATGTGATGTATTTTGCAAATTTTGAGTATTGAGTATAATTGTGGGTATTTGTTGAAGCGTAGAAAAGTTTTGGTGGTTCCGGGTATGCCTAAACGTATTTTATCGCGAAACGTAAACACTTTACGTAACCAATAAAAATAAAATGAACAAAGTTAATAATTATCCTCAAAATAATTACTTAACACTTGCTTAATGTAAACATTTAATTGTTTGATGCCCGTTTACATTGAACGATATCTTTTAGCTTACGCGATTTAACTTAATGTCTTCAATTTAAAAGCAAACGCGTACAATACTAAAAATAAATAGTGAATTTATTGGCGACGTACAATGAACCTAAAACATGGGGTGTTATAGTACGGGCATTACAAAATCATAGTCATGCCCCTTTAGGTTGACTAATGCACTGACTATGTTTATGAACCTAGGAATAAGGTGTGTAGACACTACTTAGACAAGTTCGTAATGGTGTATATTGATGATATTCCCATCTACTCACGAAGTAAGGAAGAACATGAACAATACTTAGACACCATTTTGAGGTTTCTTAAGGATGAGAAATGGTACGGTAAATTCTCCAAGTGTGATTTTTGGCTTTGAGAAGTACAATTCCTCGGTCACATGGTCAGTGCAAAGGGAAATCATGTCGACCCTGTGAAGATTGAAGCTATTAAGAAATGGTAAAAGTTCATGATGGATCTCATGACAAAGTTACCTAGGACGTCGAGGGAGCATGATACGTTTTGGGAAGCGAGGCAAGTTGAACCCTCATACACTGGACCCTTCAAGATACTAAGTAGAATTGGTCCGGTATCTTACCGACTTGGGCTACCGCAGGAGCTCCGTAGAGTTCATGATGTGTTATATGTCTCAATTTTGAAGAAGTGCTTAACTAAAGAAATGCTTGTCGTTCCTCTGGAGAAATTAGATATCACTAACAAGCTCCAACTCATAGATGAGCCATTGGAAATTATAGACCATGAGGTTAATAGACTAAAGCATAGTCGAATTTCTATCGTTTAAGTTCAAAGAATTTGCAAAGAGGTTCCGAGTTCACATGGGAGCGTAATGACGGGATCAAGCGCAAGTACCCATACCTATTTTTTTTGAGTGCGCAATTATTGGCTAAGTCAAACCAAATCTCGGGCTGAGATTCTTTTTAACGGGGAAAGGATGTGACAACCGTCTATTTTAGGTTATCAACCATTAGCTGTTATAACATCTTTGACCAAATTTACTTGTGTAAATTATTTTGTGCTTGTCAGGTCATTTTGTGCTTGCATTATCTTTTTATTTAACCTCGATTACGAGCGTGCCTTCGATCAACGATCCAAATTTTTTTAGGTTATTATTTAACCTCGTACATTTACTATGTATTTTTATTTTGGCGTAAATTACTTTTACGGTTAACCGGATAGGTTATCTCGCGTTCATAATAAAATGTTTATTAAACGTGAACCCGACTTTAGATTAAATATCCGTCTTCATGCTCTAAGTAATTTATTATTTTACATATGTAACTCATATGTTGTAATTTTATTTTTTAACCTTTACGTTTACTTCTCGTGGTTGCGCCTAAACTTTTACAGCATTATACCTTTTACACTTAACCAACCTACCTTACATAAAATACCTTATACTAACTACAAAATAATACATACACATTATCAAAAAGGAGAATATATATATATATATATATATATATATATATATATATATATATATATATATATATAATATAACGATACTAAATCAGCCCCCCCCCCCCCATGTGGACGTCCAAGACTATGCACAACACAAACCCAACTTATTCCTTTGTACATACACGTGCTACAACCCATGCTCTACTTTAGTGTCTCCCAATACCAACATGCAATGTTGTCTCCTCTTCCTTTTGTTTTCCCTTAGAAACGACTCTAACAAACAACAACAAAACTCATACATTCACTTAACAACTAATATCCTCATCCTTTATCTCTTGCAATATTCAGCCAACATCAAAGAACACCAATAACACTACATACTTCTTTTTCTATCTTACTATCCATATGTGTCATGATTATGACACTTTAAGAGACACTTGTCTCTTAAAGTTTACATGACTTGACAACTAGCTTCCATTGTATCTCTACCACTCTCATTATCATTCATAGATCATACAAAAACTCCACCCTTGTCTCTCCTTGTGACTCCATTGATGTCGTCCCATTTTAGCTCCCAACACACCAAATCCATATCAATTTTAGCAACAAAAATCATCATAAGTTGAAGGTATCTTGTGCTAGTTAATATGATTAGTGTTTAAATCTCTTCAAACCATCTTCAAGTCATAATTCTTTTAAGGTTTAGGGGCTGAATTAAAGGAGTTTATAAAAATTCTTGCAAGGGTTATAAAAATTATATTGGTGGTTAAAAATCTTGATTTGGGAACTAGGGTTTTGATTGTGGTTCTTGGTTAAGTCTTTCAAGATATCATCAAGTTTTATAGTTAAGGGTTCATTCAGTGTTTAAGGGTTTATGGACATGGTTATATTCGTGTAAGAATATTTTTGACTAATTTTGGTTGGGTAAATATTGTGCTAGATCAAGAAGTTGAATCATTTTTGTTGTAAATCTCTACCATTCTCTTCTCTTTTGTAAGATTATTATTTCAACTGTTCTTCTAAAATTTTCCTTGTAAATTATTTACATATTTAATGTAGTTTCTGTATTTGTATGTATTTGTATACCTTATTGATTATTTGTAAAAATTATTGCCATTATACTTGTACTTTTGGGACTAGAACTTGATAAAGGTTGAATTGTAACATTAGTTTTGGGGAAGATTTGAATCAGTGGGTTGTGAGAAAATTTTAGAAACATTAGTATACTTTGGTGAATAGAAAAAAATATAGTGACTTAGTTCTATGTCTTAGCTCCGTTTCCCCGGGTGGCATTCGTCGTGACGATACCCGATGAATTTTCTAGAAAATAAACGGTGTAGGTTGTCGGAAACTGCACACTGATTTTCATCTGACTATAACTCCAATAATTTGTATAGAAGTCACTATTTTAATAACATTAAAACTTGTAAAGAACATTCTAACTTAGATTTTGGCGTATGAATATGCCCCAACGGATGTAAGGTTTAGGAGATACGTCCATTTCCACGAGGCGGTAAAAATCTGTGAAAATCATAGCTATGGTACATGTCGGAAAACTTACCATATGACCTCATTTTTACAAAAACCTATGTGGGAGGACCCACATATCAGAAAAATAGACTCATTTACCTTTCCGTGAGAGTAAAAACCGAACCGAGACCATTTACGGATTAGGAGTTATAAACCCGTAAAGTTGGTTAAAACCAAAAATTTTGGACAACCCATATGTTAAGTCACCTCACATGTGTGTATTTTTGTCATTTTAAGTTTGCACTTAAGGATAAATTGGTCATATTAGTCACAAAATTTCCCAATACCAATAATTGTTTGTACTATATGTTTCTTCCTTTCTTTCTCTTTCCGAAAAACACTTTCTTCCTAAATTTTCATCCACACCTAACACCACCATAGTCATTGTCTCCATCATAATAATCTCCTCATAAAAAACTTAGCAAATATCTATACAACATATAAATCATAAAACTTTTTTCATAATACATAAATATATACAATTACCCAATACCCGTTCATGAAAAAACCCACTACCACTTCGTCGCCGCCATCACCCATATCTGCTGTAACCACTACCTATATCGCTGCCACCAACCCATATCCGCTACCACCACCACCATGTAGCTCCATTCCACCACCCTAAAATCAAAAACCGTAAAATCAAGAACCTTAATCTTCAACACATTAACCAAAAGAAGTTAAACCCACCAACCAAAAAAACAAGCTTGATTAATATTACATATGTCTAAATATATGAATGGAATAAAAAAGATGAAGTCAAGTGTAAGATGACCATTATACCCACATGTGCATGGAACATGAGGAATTTAACAGTGTAATTTACTCTATTTTATAGAAGCTTTATGAAAACTAATTTATATTTATAAATTCCTAAGACGCAACATTATTTATAGGTTGCTTCTAAGGCATTCTCGGCTAAGTCGTCCTATTATCTTGACTTTTCATCGCTTAATTCTTGTTAGTGTTATTGCTTTGCTAAAGGTGAATTCACGGCCCCCTTTTTCTAAATGTTTGGGGTGATTTGCATGAATGTTACTGACTTATGAAATATTTAAGCGTACTTTGCAAATTATTTTATATGTGCATGACTTATTGAACTAAATTAGACTATTTGAACTATTTGGACATGTTTGAGCATTTTGGACTATTTGGACAGTTTGAAACTATATTATATGAACTACTTTTGAACTTGATAAGTGCTTTTGAGTATTCACAAGATCCCTATTTTATTGCTCTCTATTTTGTGATTATTGTATACTTAAATATGTCAAATGCCATACTGAGACTTTGTGTATTATCTTATGATATACGTATGATTTGTACATTGTTGGACTTCACATATTATTTTTACAATATGTAAGACTTGGTTAACATTAAACTTCACGTATTATATTTCTAATACGTGTGACTTTTATGAAATCGAGACTTTGTGTATTCTGTGTGAATACGTAAGGTGCATGGATATAGTGTTAGGTGTATGGGATCCTGTTCTTTCCCCTCACCTTTTTAAGTCCCCTATTGGGTTTCTATTCTTACCCAATTTATACGTACTTGTTGCACTCCACTGTTTAAGAGTGTAGATATTATGGGTAGCGCTATTAGAGGTTGGCCAACCTCTCGTTCCACTGTTCAGGAATTTGCATAATATTTATACATAGGGGCAGTCGTTCATTTGTGCATTAATGACGTGTCCTTAAACACACATCATTTTAGCTCCATAAAATACACTAAAAAGGACAAATAACTCATAAATATATAAAATTGTATTGCAAATACGCTTGTGGGTTGTTATTTTGTCTTACATGTATAGAGGATTGAAAATGGAGCAAAAACAAAGATTTTAAGACTCGACTCGATCAAGTTTGTGCATTTTTCAAAGTCAAGACAAAATCTAAGAGAGGCCACGAGCACACCATTGGATAGAGCTCGAAAAAACAAATCCAACGGTCCTGACCTCGCCCAAAAACTCAACCCGGTTCACATTTTATGGGTCAAACAATATTGTTAAATATTAATTAAATAAAACTCCAAAAATTACACTCTCTACACCATATTTTTTAGTCACTTGGTCCACTTGTCACCCCATCTATTGGATAGAACACCTCATCCTCTCCACCTCATATCTTCTTCATCACTCTTGCCACATGTAGGAATGTTATCGGGTCGGGTTATCGGGTCTTATCAGGTCGGGTTGAGTTGGGTTTTGATTTTTAAAAACTCACCCGCAACCTGACTCGATAAGGAATCGGGTTATCAGGTTCGGGTGGTTCGGGTTTATCGGGTTACCATATTAATCTAGCTACAAAAAAGTACACGCCCAAAAAGATAATGAAAAAAAAACTAGGCTTTTGTTTTTCAATGGAGCAAAATATACTAGTAACACTAATAGATAAAGAGTAACTATTTACATAATGAAAAATAAACTACGTAGTAGTACTAGTATCATCAGTAAGGATTAATGCAAAAAATGTCAAGTAGTTGGAGTATTACATAGACTAAAATAAGTACTAATAATCACAGAAGCTAGTAGTTTGAGACTTGGAGTATTTCATCATTTTCTTTTATGTCAGTAACACATAAATTCTGCAAGTTAAGCATGTTCTGTTATGTAAAGCTAAGCTTTCTAAAAAATTTATTTAAAATAAAAATAATAATCGGGTCGACCCAATAACCCGATAAGATAAATATCTTAACCCTAACCCGACCCGATAGCAATATCGGGTTATCAAGTTCGGGTGAAACTAACCCGATAAGAGTTTTCAACCCGATTAAACCCGACCCAATAAGTCTTATCGGGTTCGGGTCGGGTCAACCCGACCCTACTGACACCCCTAGCCACATGGAGGATTCCCATTAGATGGAACACCTCATCACCTTTAATCTAGAGGATATTTATCCCCTCTCCACTTCATTCTTGAGGAGAATAATTTTCATACTTTCTCTCACTAAAATTAGATTAGTTTATATTTTTTATTAGTTTAGCACTTGTAATAGACTAGCTTATTGTAATATATTAGGTAGCTTATTTTGTAAACTCTAGCTTATTGATAAGCTTTATTAATGAAGATGAATGTTTTGAAGATTGGTGTTACTTGATCGTATTTCTTTCTCTAATCCTCTGTTCCTTGTTATAAATTTCTATTAAGCTCTTTTATAAATAAATAAGCACTTATAAGCTTGTATGAGCTTATTAAGAGCTTATTTACTATAAAATTGCTTTTATACTTTTATAAGAGAGGTTTAAATTAGTTTATCTCTTTTATTTTTTCATTCGTAGCTTATATATTTGAATAAGCTCTTTTATAGCTTATTTCGAGTACCGTTTGAGATTAGCTTACATTCGGACAAGCTTCACCTTATAGCTTATTCGATTAGCTTATTCTCTTCAAGTTATGAGGTAGATTTTCAAAGTTAGATGTATTCTATCTTATAGATCAAATAAGCTTTCCATTAGCTTATTTCGATTTACTACTTGTTATAAGCTTATTATTTGGTTAAACTTTACTAATAGCTTATTAGAATAAGCTTTTTCACTTTAGCTTTTTCCTTTTAAAATTACTATTTATAGTTTTTAACATATATTGTAGATCGAATAATCTTACATTCTATAATCTGTTAGATCTCATAGCTTATTGATCGGATAAGCTAGCTCATAGCTTATTCGAATAAGCTTTTGTCGATTTTTTTTACTTTTAAATTTAGATCTAGCTTTAGATCCTAATAGCTTTTAGCTTATCCTTTTCAAAATACTTAATATTTTGGATTTAAGCTACTAGTTTATAGCTTATTTGTTCTAACCTTGATTGTATGTACTTAAAGTTGGTGAATCTATATCCACATTTAGGCGAGGAGCTTAAGGGTCTTATAAGCTAGCTTAATTCTCAAAGTTTAGAGCTTTTATAGATTTTATAAAGCTTTTTAGTATATAAAGCTTACAACTTATATAAATGCTTACAACTTTATTATAACTAGTGAGTAAACTCTAATAAAGAAGTAAACTTTTAGTGTTTTTATTTAGTTATATGACGATCGAGTGGTTTTAGATTGTCTCAATTTCGTTTTTCAAACGGTTTACTTTTTACCTTTTTCAATCCGTAGTAGTTTTAGTTTAATAATTAGTATAGAAAAACATGTTTATGATAATGATTGTTAATTTTATTGATGCTAGCTTAGTAGCCATGATTAGTAAGTAGAATATTATATGCCTGTGCTACAGGTGCAGCACCAGGTACCAAATCAATTTGAAACTCCACTTGTCGAGTCGGAGGAAGACCCGGCAAGTCTTCAGGAAATACTTCAGGAAAGTCTTAAACTATTGGTACGTCCTCAAGTCGCTTCTTCTCCGACTTGTCTTCAACCTCCTTTGCAGTAACATGTGCCAAAAATATAGGAAATCCTCTTTCCATGTACTTCTGCGTTTTAGTGCACGAAATGATGTTTAATCGTGTCACATTTTCCTGGTGACTTCCATCGCCGTGTATGATTAAGGTTTTATTTCTCCAGGGGATGCGGGCAATCTTCTCGGCACACACAATGACCACTTGG
>BQNB010078898.1:5333-30410 GCA_026074375.1 Tanacetum coccineum | reverse complement strand
TTGTGTCTTTGCATTTATTACCCTATTTAGTATTTCTTTATAAAGATACCATGTGCTATGTTAATATCCTATTATGTCGCGCCTTGCGTTTCCACCTTGGCGGGGTGTGACAACCAGCTCCTCGAGTGCGACTGTGCGAGACAAGTGTAGGACAAGTAAATGTCTTTAGACTTCTTGTGACTAGCACTTTTGTTATTTGTTTCTTAGTAAACAGCTCATCAACTGTTCAGCATACTCACAACTACATGAATACCATGAGTGTGATACCAACCATTTCAGACTCGTTAATTCATCCAAAAATCTATGCAGCCACATATGCACCTCAAGTTATGTAAGCTTCGCTCAAGAAAAGGTAAGCATCATGATCATGAAGAGAACACTAAGATTTTAAAGAAAAACACTAAGACAATTCAAGGGTTATGGTGCTATTAAAGAAAACCATGTGATCAACAATGTGACTTATGTGAAACGACTAAAGCATTACATGATCAATATCAGTCAAGTCTGTGATAATGGTATTGAAGTGAATTTCAGGGAAAACAAAAGAATCATATGTAGTCCTGATGGTATAGTTAACATGGAGGATTCCAAAAAATCTCACGAGAAAGCAATGATTCTGCCATAACAAATTTGAAAGTCCATGTATACTGCAGTGAGAGATGATCAACATATCACGCACCCTTGTTGCAAGAGTCACAAGTACTGAAACCAATATAATCAAGACATGTTCTACCAAATCTATGATTACCTCGACAAGTCATGCCTGCCTTACAAGGAAATCACCTGAAATGATTCAATGGTCTAGCTATATGGCGTACCAAAGGCCCGTTTAGATCACCTAGACAGAATGACCAAGTCCAAGGAAGATATCAAAGTTAAGTGTGTGACACTTATATCAAGAATGTGTTCAACCACACTTTGGATATCAATTAGCAATCAAAGTTGCTTGCCAATAAACACAGCTGTTTAGTCAAGCAACTTGTGAAATTCCAATATGAAGTTACATAGAGTTTGAAAACAGATGTTAATACAGTTATTAGTTTTTGAAATTTAGTACAACTCGACTATATACATGTTACAATGGCAGCAGAAACGTACTGGATCAGAAAGGATTTCTTAATTTTCAAATTTTGATGATGCTGCATTGTGGAGCTCGGTATCATATGAAAAACTGTATATTGATATTAAACGAGCTCATATATTTTAAGTGTTCTTTTGGGGGGACAAAAGGCTCAACCCAGCCAAAAGGAGAGAGCAAATTTCAAATATATTAAAATATATTAGGCAGAATGTAACCTCTGAATCTGAAATATATCAGAGATATTAAGACCCCAAACGCAGCGGAGTGAATATGCACCCGACATTATACCATCTAAGAATCTGAAATACATTTACAAGGAAACCATTGTCATAAACCAAACACTAATCCGTGTCGAAACCTAGAAGTGAGATGTGCAAAGGTGCTGCAGCACATGGCTCAGTAATCTTCTCGTTTGTGCTACATGCTCCTGGTACATAAGCTTAAAGAAGTTCGATCTTGGCTCAAATTCTTCATACCGCCGAGCACATATTGTTGGTGATTTTAGTGTCATCTAGCATTTTGTGTAATGGTGATTTACCCGAGACCAAATGGATTTCAAGTTACGTTATAATACGAGTTCGGAGGTGCGGAGTGCACGCTTGTATAAACTAGTTAACTTGATTTCGGGTACGAAAAATGGAAAGGGTTGTTAATGTAAGTCAAGGGAAATTTAGTGACAGAATTTGTGTGTCATAGTGACAGAATTTGTGCGTCACTAAATTGTCCATATACACATGTCTTTAATGATGCAGTTAGTGACAGTTTTAGGTTGTTACAAAACTGTTGCTGAAACATTTAAAAGATGTGTTGACTTTTCACCGAAAGGTGTGACTTTTCAATAAAAGTGATACTTTTCCCTTCGATCTTCATTAATTAAGTTTATATATACATATAAACACAATTTGGTCTTTAGTTATGAACATCTTCATATCAACAACAAACACGACAAATTATTCAATGTTTTGCTTTTTTTTCTTGTGTCTAGAATTAGAGTGTGTTCTTGTCTTATCCCAATACGAATTTTATGTAACCCAAGGCACCGAATAGGATCGAAATATTGTATTAGGAAAGTGAACTATACACGATTCAAGAATTAGTGACAGTGCAGTAGTCTAGTGTTTCAATGCATCAGGCAATGTATAGAATATAACACGCAAAACTGAGACATTATTTATACAACTTATTTAGTTTGAAATACGTTGAATCGTATAAATATACAGGTTCTATTTTTTTAGTTTTTAAAGCCAAATGGATGATAAACCAGTATTCTTTGTTTGAATAACGTGAGTGAGCTATTTTTCTGACATCTGGCGGTTCCAGGCAACAAATTTATGAGAGCTAGCAAGCTCTTGAACGTTACCTCTTCAATGAACCATTTAGAAGTTTGGCAATCCGATTACCTGAGCTTGACGGCTTTGACCGCCGCCAATGTTCCAAGATACTGCGATGGCAGATTTCTACCCAAGTTTCTATAAGTTCTTAAAAGCTTTTCATGTGCTTAAACTTCAAACACATGTAAAAAAGTTCTCGACTTAGAGCACTCGGTGTAGTAACGCCGGCAACGGCGTTGGCCGGCGTTGTCCGGCGTTACTACACCCCACCACCGCGTTGCCCAACGGCGTTGGGCTCGGCGTTGGCCGGCCAACGCGCGTTGGGGTGGTTTTAAAAAAAAATCATTTTGCCCCCCCCCAAACGGCTATATTTATGTTTTTAATTACCCCTTTATTTTTGAAAAGTTACAAAAAAACCCCTATGGCTGTGTATTAGTGTGTGTGTGTTTATTTTGTGTGTGTGTATGCGTTTGTGTGTGTGTGTGAATAGTGTGTGTGCAGGTGAGATGAAAAAGAAGGAGGTATGGTTTTTTTTTTAATTTAATAGTGTGTGTCAATAGTGTGTGTTTTTTTAATTTAATAGTACGAACCTGGTACATATGCGTTTGTGTGTGTGAATATAGTGTGTGTGTTTATTTTTATTTTTTTAATTTCAATTTTTTTTAATGTGTGTGTTTTTTTTTTAGTATTGTAATGTGTATTTGAATTTAATGAATGAAATGATTAGTTTGTTAAATGAATGAAATAAATGTTTAGGGGGTTTTATGAAAATAAAGAGGTGAATGGTGTTATTTGGTGTTATGATTAGGGGAGTGGTGTTGGTGTTGGTGTTATGCTGATGTGGCGCTGACGTGACAGCAAAAACTTGGTGTTGCCAAGTTATGATACCTGATGCTCTTAGTAATGGGTTAAGTCTATATATTATTAAAGTACTTTCTCAATTTTACACATCCAGGTAACCAACTTTGAATATGACAAATATAATCATTGAATCTTTCGAATTTGTGACGATATAGGTAATATGACTTGCTGGGTGCCGGTTAAAACTGAAAAATGACTGACACGTCATTTTTTTACTTTATTTGACTGATCACATGCATTTCACACCTTATATACATTCACTCATCCAAACACCCACCAATCAATCATAACAATGGCAGACCAAAATGCAGTCACAATCTACAACAACCACGCAATCTCAAACAACAACAAAAAAATCCAAAAACCAATTCTCAGTTAAAGTCACCTTAACTCAAATGCTACGTGGCGGAGCTGTCATCTCCATTGACCAAGCCAGAACTATAGCTGGCGCTTGTTGCCTCACTATCACCGAGTCAACTAGGATGTCTGATCCTCATTTGGTAAAAACAATCCAACGCTAAGTATCCAACTCTGTGATGTTCAGATGTCAAGTTGGTCATTTCGTTGAGGCCCAGATATTGGAATCTGTTGGAAAATTCGGGTTTATAGTAATATGGATGAGGATGAGGTTTTTGCTTTTGCGAAGGAGGTGGGTGCGCTTTATGATATATTGGCGCAGCCGAAGCATTTTGCGAATTGGGGATTGTCACGCCTGCTAATGCGGCGTTGATGATGCAGTTGGGGTGTGATGGTGTTTTTGTTGGAAATGAGGTTTTCGAGTGTTTGGATCCGTATAGGAATGTTAGGTCCATTGTGGAGGCGATTAGGAATTATAACGATGCTAGGATTTTGGCCAAGGTGAGTTCGGGGTTGAGTGATATGGGTGCGAGTGAGATGGAGTTGAATGAGGTTAATGAGCTGAATGATGCAATTAATGGAGTTGGGTTAGTTGGATTCAACACCCCCACCTTATTTCTTTGTAATTCTAGCGTCTTGCTAGTTGTTTCTAATAAAGTTGTTGTTCAAAAAAAAATGGAGTTAATATTTATGAGAATGAGAATAATGAAGGTAGTTACTAAATTTTGTCATTTTCGATTGTTTATGGTTGTCGGATGTTGATGCAGATGAAGAGTGGTAATATTAAAATTGAAGATGATAGTTTATTTTTTTGAGGGAAAAACACAAATATAAAGCAAAAAAAACAAATTTAAGAAAAAATTGTCCAGTTGAAAATTTAAAAATAATTATTTTTCTACTTGGAAAATCAGCATGTCATATCATATTATCTATATCATCACAAATTAGCCAGTCTCAATGCCTATATTGGTAGTAATATTTAAAGTTGATTACCTAGATGTGTAAAATTGAGAAAGTACGTTTAGATATATAGACTTAACCCTTAGTAAATATTCACAAATATACAACTTAGATAGACCAAGCCAGTATGAGTTGTGGGAAAATTTAATTTGATGGTCCATGATTCCACGTCCGGTACATTTATGATTCATCTTAACCGAAGCTTAGTTTTTGCTAAAACTTTGAAAATTTCTTCCTTAATTTTTTTCATGGTAAAGTTATTTGTGCTTATATTTTTAGCTTGTGCGGCATGAGTTTGCATACTTTGTGAAAATAAAGAAAGCACCAACACTTAAGATTGTTATACACATATGTAGAGGGGTCTCGGTGGGGTGTGCAATATGTGCCGTTGCATAGGGCCTCCACTTAATTGGGGCCACATTTTTATTAGTTTTGCATATAATTAAGTATAACAAGTAAACATATATGAGCCATTTTACAAGTGTAATAGGGCCTCTTTGTTGTTATTGCCTAGGGCCACCGAAAACCACGAGACGGCATATGCATAAATTGATGTTATGTGTCAAGATAAATTATACTTCTTAAGAATTGAAAATGAATCGGTTTTAAATGATATAAAGGGTGAATCGAAGTACCCATTTTTTTTCTTTGAAGGTGCAAAAATAATAAAGATGTAAAAATGTTACGAATTGAAAAATCATAAATAAATCAATATTAGATTTACGACTATTAACGATATGAAATTAAAATTATATATGAATCAAACTCAAAACAACTTTTAGAGCTACAATTCACGAATGAATAAATCATAAAATGTTATATATAAAACATAAATGCAGTACTGATTTGATAAATTACTAGAAAGCTGATCATAAATACATTTCTTTTAGTCTAAAAACTAATGTTTGAGGTGGAGGGTGGGTTGGGGACCAGGGTGGGTTGGGGACCAGGGTGCAAGGTGGGGTGACCTAGCTCGATCGATCATTAAAACAACTGTATTTTATTTTCCAACGACATGAAAAACCAATTTTGATAACGGTATTCAAAGTGTAATAAAACAGAATACCGTTATCAAAAATTTTCATGTCTAGTTTTTTTGTCAAAACAACTTTTTATTTTATTCACATAGAAGGAAAAATTTGATAACGATATTCAGAGCCTAATAATTTTATGATAAGTAGTATATACAGTAAAACTTAAGTACGACAGGGGTTTATGAGGCATAGCCGCATAGGCTAATAGATAGAAATTGTTAAGACATTCTAGACCTGAGACATACTATCGATCTAGCTAATAAATAGAATTTGTTTGATGCGTTCTACCAGCCTTATATTCTAGACCTAAGCCTCAAAAGTTGATTGATCATACTGGAATACCAAAGTTCCTCTCCGATATATAACAAGAGAACTATATTGTTCCTCGTTGCAAACTTGCAACATCACAATGGTAAGACCTTGTCTGTTTAATGAGGCAACAAACGTTATTTTTATATGCTTCATCGTACTCCATTGCAAAGTGGTTTGCTTTCTACACCCTGGATCTCAACGAGGCGAGTCCATCTTCTGTCTATCTAATCATTATCACACACGCACACATCGGATATATTAACTTACATATGAAGTAGTTGTAGTTCATGTCCTTGATGCTTTCCCCAGCAACATTCGATGCTTTCCCCAGCAACATTCCGACCCTTTCGCCAGCGACATGTCGCTGGGGAAATCTATCCCCAGCGAAATGTCGCTGGGGAAAAGTTGATGGGGTAAACTCGATGGCAAAACGTTCCCCAGCGACAATTCCCAGCGAAAAGTGGGCCCCACGTATTTTTTGGTCAAGGAATTGGTGCCACGGTGGCAGTAGATTCCCCAGCATTAAAACCAAATATTTAAAATTAATAATAAAATCTTAAGTTAATTGCACATTTTCCCCAGCGACATGTCGCTGGGGAAAAGTCTGCAATTTTTTTTATATACAGCCTGCACAGCAGCATTTCCAGATTTTTTCCGGAAAAAATCTGCCTTCCCCTAGCGGACATGGCTGGGGAAAAGTCTGCAATTTTATTTTAGATACAGCCTGACCTACCGCAGCAGTCTCAGATTTTTTCCGGAAAAATCTGCTGACACAGCAGCATTTCAGTTTTTGTCGGGAAAAAAAATCTACAAAAACCTGTTATAATTACCACAACTTGTACCAAAACAACAAATACAAAGTATAAGCATTTCGCAATACAAAATACACACAACTTGTCCAAAACCAAAATCTAAGAGGAAATCGTCCATAGCGAATATGTGCACTGATAGACTAACTTTAGGGAAAACAAGCGGTTTAAATGTAGCATATAAGGGAAACAGTCAAATTAGTCACAAGATATACTAAAGAAATTAATGTACCATTACTAATGAACATATTAACACGACTAACTCGTGTCATCGCCACCATCCTCACCCCCGTTATCATCACCATCCTCTCGCCCTCACTTATCAACTGCGCGCGACTCCGCCACTCCCTGGCTCCACCTGAATTTACCGAGCAAATGCATCCTGCGAACCTGTTGTCGCTCCTCAGCAAGCTCATCATGGAAATGACATCCCTGCTTCTTTGTCAACGGGTGAGGTATAGCTCCGCCTAGAGCGGACGTATTGGCATTACCGGACCCACGGCCAAAGAATGTGGCGCGAAGCTTTTCCCGCCTCGGCCATCGCGTTTGAATTTTGCAAGTTGGTGTGTCACCCGTCGCCTCGGAGCTCCCTATCCTATATATGTAGTGACAAAACACAAGATAGTAAATTAATATTATTCGGTTGCTACATTTTTATCGCATGATTCATTAAAGTATGGTTTGAGAGAATTACTTTCATACATCGGAGAGACCTCAGGATCTTGGAATTACACCGTTAACGGTGTGCAGACGATAGTGACGTGTCGATCTCTGAAGGATCCTCTGGGTTGCCGACGCCATTTTCTGAATTACACACGCATATAAGATCAGTCTAATTAAAAACGTCAACATCTTAACCACAAAATGATATAATCGATATATATGATGTATGTAAATCATAATAATAATAATAAAGTTACATCATGATGTCGAGAGTGAGAGGGATCGACGAGTCACATGGCGTGATACCACTGTTGGATCTTGGACCGTTCAGCCTATTTGTTCGGCTTCGCTAGGCGTTGGCCGGGTCATTCCTGAGTTTGATGTATTTCTCAACTTCATCATCCGGATGTACTCATGGGTTTGCCCGCGGATCGATCCAATATCAGAAGATCCAGTCTCGGGGTCTACTGGATCCATGCTCCCTCTTCAAGGTTGCCTTGTTGGTGTTATATTGATTTTCCAAAACTGAGCTGAATGTATCATTCGATTTAGGCTAATCGCTCGGTTCACCATATGGGCGGCTCGGGTTATACGTAGACTGCAATCATATACAATACACATTGAAAACAAGAGTTAGAATTATATGTATATAATTTTATTTAAATTTGGTTTAATTTATTATATGATTTTAAATAAACGAATTTAGATAAATATACACAATTAAATAAATGAACACGATAATTAAAAAGGCCACTTTGTGTTATTGTTGAACCCTAACTCATACATTTATAAAAAGGCCACTTCATAAAAAGGCCACTTTGTGTTATTGTTTCATGTAAGTATGGCTGTTCAAGCACAGTTTTTTTCTGATCATTATCAGAATTATAACTACAACAATATGGGCTTCTCTAATATGCCTTTGGGTTTCAAAAAGAAATGGGACGTTTGGGCTTCTCTAATTATAACTACAACAATATGTCTTCATCAAATTCAAGAAGAAATGGGACGTTTGGGTTTCAAAATTTGTCCTCTGAGCTTGAGAGACAAGGGTTAGAAATGGACTGTTTTCTTCATTTTCAGGTATCTTTTTTGTTCTCCCGCCTAAATAGGTTCAATGTATGAGTTAGGGTTCAACATTATAGGTTCAACATTATAGGTTCAAAATGACTTTTCTTATGATTTTCTTACTACGTAACAGCCAGGAACGTTAGATAGAGGATGCGGCTACTTTAAGTGGATGGATTCTCCTTCTGGATCGTCAACACCTCCAAGTTCTTTTCCTCGATCGTCAACACCTCCAAGTTATTCTCCGGGAACTTCAACACGTCCAAGTTTCTCTCCGGATCTTTCGCACAGGAATCTCGGGAAAGGCAGAGTGCTAATTGTAAGGTTCTTGGCTTGAATGATAAAGAACTAGAGGCAAGGATAATGAATACTAGAGGACAATTAGAGATGGAAAGGGCATGCCGAGAACAACACACTTGAGTCGCTACATACTTCACTGAGATCTATAATGGGATGGAAACCTTAATATGGCGTAGTTTGTCCATTAAGATAAATAATCTAGCATTTGGAATGTATGAGTTAGCTTTATGTTTAAGTGTTATCGATTTTAATGTAATTTGATGTGTTAATAATTAACGGTAATCGATTTGTCATTCGTGTTTTATGATTACATAGTGGTAGCTAGGAGGTAGAAATTCAGTTAAAACTTGGAAGTAAATTTAGTTAGTATGTGGAATATTGAACCGGAAAATAGCCAAAAAAAACATAGTTTGTTAAAGTCAAAAGATCATCCTCAGCGACATGTAGCTTGGGAAATAAGGCCCAAACCCTGGAAAACATGTTAAAGCTTATTTAAAGGGTGTCAGCCCAATTAAATAAGCTGTTATTTTCACAGCGACATGTCGCTGGAGAACAGTTGTACATCTCAAACGTTACAACAATTATCGGGGGGGAAGGGTTTTAATTACGCACTAAGCAATGTACAAGAGTATCCCCAGCGACATGTCGCTGGGGAAATACTGGCGGGATGATTTCCCGCTTAGATTTTCGCTGAATTTTTTTTATCAAATTTCATGAAAATTTTCCCCAGCGACATGTCGCTGGGGAAAAGTTTCAATAACATTTGACTAAAAATTCAACGAGAAAAAGTGCCACGTCGGAGTATTTTTGTCGTTTAGTGACTTTTCCCCAGCGACATAAGTCGCTGGGGAAAAACGCGCTGGGGAAAGGGGCTTTTGTTGTAGTGTTACCTTTAGAAAAAATGGCGAACATGAGTAATGTATTACGGAGTATAATTCAATTGTATATGGGATTACGGGGCATTCATGTATTTCATTTTCACCTAAATAAGTACATTATGTCATTTTGAAAACATTATCAAAATACCCTTTTCGAAGTTTTAAAAGTACATTACATTTTTGAGCTTTTTCCGGATGAGAGTAAGAGTACAACTAACACCCGAAAAACAAATTCACATACACACATACAGTTTGACAAATACAGCGAACTACTGTCTCATGCAATTTTTACCTTCCTATACATGGTATATGTATGTTAAATGCTCCACTAGACGTTATTTGCAGGTATATAATCACTATTTTCATTACTAAAGAAAGCATAATTAGAACGGAATTATGAACTATTCATAGAATTCGCTAGCTAGTCAATTCCAGCCAATGTATGGCATGAAGATTATATTTTAAGAGGATAACATTGAGTTATTATCATGATTGGGACAATGGGACAAATATAACAAATTAAACTAAAATCTTGAAGACCTTAAAAAATACTGTACTACATTAATTTGAATTCACAACATATACCTTGACATGTACCTTTGTACCTGGGCAAAATACGTGGTTATGGAGCACGAGTGGTTGGAATCACAGATGGTTTCTATATAGAGTCCCTTTCGGGTGTGACCCCATTTAATTAATTCTCCTGCAAACTCCATGCTTTTCCCCGATATATATCTACCATTAAACTTGAGTGTTATAACCATCGCGTCTAAGGTCTCGATACCATTATCAAATGGTTTTCTAAGTTTAACATATCTCCAAATGATAATGTGGTAATGCGGTGCGTACAATTCAGACGATGTTGAGAACACAAACAATGGAGCTATATAAGTTTAGTGAGCGGGATGGTGAAAAGTATTTCGTGGGTCTCCCTTTACCTGAAAATCTATCAAACGAGGTATCTGTGGCGAAATTCTGTCGTGAATCGTTAACAAATTTTATCATTTACATGGTGGTCGCTTGGTCAACAAGATTGTTGATGGTGATTTGAAAGTCATTGGAATGATGGGTTAAGAGTGGTTGATGTCAGTTTTTTCTTCTTCTCCCGAAACAAATCCTCATGATATTAGGTCGCTATATGGGCATAAAGATACACAACACAAAAGGATAACATTCGATGAAAACTTAGTCCCACATCAGAAAAAGCGATATGTATAAGTTCAAATAAGCTACTCTATCTATTGCTATCTATGACTATCTGGTTGTAGAGTGAAATCCCATGACTATCTGGTTAAACATGTTGGAAATGTTTAACAAGTAACAACACTTACATAAGACGGTTAGCATATATAATTTTTAGTTGCTTGATTTTGCTATCCAACCCATTTAATTAGTATGTTATCGAGCAAAGAAACCCCAAAATGACATGCTTCCATATGATTTAGCTGAAACCGTCACCGACTCAACTCTACATAAGACAGTAATATATAAACAATACAGTCTACAATCAAGACATTTACGTAGACGATGAATGATCTCAATAGCCACACTAATCCAGTCAATGTAATCATAGTCTCATAGATAATGCACAATCTACAACGGTAACAGCTAAGCTGGCCATGCAGAACACTCAGATTTAACTGTTCAAAGAACTTCAAACAACAAATAAAATCGTGGTAACCACCATATGAGTTACATAGACACCACCAGAAAACCTCAAAAGACACTAAAGATAAAAGACTACATAAATAAAGATCAAACATCGACATTGTTTATGAAGCACTGGGTTGATGACCATGAACCCTGACCCGATATATGCAAGTATGTGTAGGGCTTCCATGATTGGACATGAATTCTAGCCTGAGTGTATCGATAATGGTTTGGTCTGAGCTTTTTGAGTCCAACACATTAAATGTCTGTGCACTGCTCTTCTCAAGATCATAAGTAAACTCTGCCAGCAAATGTTCCTTTTCTGTATCCTCCTCATTGCGCAGCCATCCCAAAACCTTACAGTCCTTGGGAGCACTTGTTCGGTCAAATGCCACACTCTGTTCATAATGACACAAAAAAGCAAACCGTAAATGCATGTCTTAATAACTGTGAACTTTTTTACTACGCTTAGCACAACCAAAATAATGATGGTAGCATGAGCAGGGGAGGCAACTTTATTACAGGACAAAATAGGCTGAAAAGCTAATAGAAAGGGTACAATAATTAGCAAGCCTGCAAACTTCAAACTATTTAGTATTTGCAGGAGAATTGTTAGGAACAGTATATGGAGGAATGTATCGTTTCCCTGACTAAAAAGACTAAAAACGCCAAACCCAGGATCCAATACCACCAAATACCAATACCACCAAATACGTATAAATGTTTGCTACCTAAAAATGGGATTTTTATCAAGAGCCACCGGTAAAGCTAATATTTACTCTTCAATTTTAATATTTTACTAAACACAACACCAGAATGACGGTAATTTAAACTAGTTCTAAAAGACCTTCGACTTTAACTGAAATACACACATATGATAAATCAACTTGCGGGAAATAACAGAATTTGTAGCAAGTAAAAACAAACCTTGTCAACATGATTTCCTCGGGAACAATCGCAGTCCTAAGCTTAATCTCAACAAACCCACTCTCTCCTTCAACGGAAAACACTCACCCGGCTGCCCAAAACTCGGCTGCAACACCTTCACCGAATCCCCTCTCACACTTCCACCCTTCAACCACTCAGTCACCCTATTCGCACCACTCCCACCAACATACGCTTCCGAATGCTTCACCACACTCGCACCACCAGAAGCCACCGCATAATCAACTCTCCCTAACCCATCCGCGGCATGTTTCCCAATCTCCTTCTCCACCACCCTCTTCGCAAACGCCCGTATCTCGTCCAACCCCATCTCCCCTCCTTTCTTCCCCTTAAACTCCTCGACAAACTTATCAAACTCCTCTCTCGTTAGCCACTCATTCCCATTCAACACCGTCTCCAAACTCCCAATCTTCACGTCCATTTCATTAAACCGCTTATTAAACTTCCCACTCTCCTCATCCATCCTTTTCCCTAACTCGCTCCGTAACCCGCTAACCTCACTCTCCAACTTCCTATCCACAACCTCCACTTGCACCTGCATCATTTTCGTAGTCGTTTTCAGAAACGCCTCAACTTCCGCAATCCGTCTCTCGTAATCGACACCCGCAACTTCAAAACCCACCCCACCACCATAATTAAACCCTAATTTCCTCACCATCTGAACCAAAAGCAACAATATAACTAACAAACCTAAATTCTTAACAATCACACTCACAGCAGTCTTCCACGGAGCTTTCGCCTTCACATCACTACCAGTTTTTTTAGCGACACTTTTTTTCCGTAACTTGGTCGTCGCTACAGGTTTAGATCTTTCTGAAACTGTTTCAGCTCCATCTTTAATTGAATGGCTGAGATCATTTTTCAAAGATGTATCAATTCCGTCGCTATTGGTTGGATCTTGACCGGATTTTTTGTCAGTTGACCGGCGTAAGGTTGCTCCGGTGGTGTTTGGGGTGATTGATACGGTGGATGAGGACATTGATGACGTCAATTAAGGGAATTGTTGTTTAATTTTGGTGTGAATTTGAAACCCTAATTTTGAGATGGTGAGAATTGGGGGGAATTTGAATTGGGGATTTTTGGGAGAGAGAAAGTCGATGGGATATGTTTTCTTTTATTAAAGGCGGTTTGGGGTTTTTTTTAATTGTTTTGCCTACTTAATTACGGAGTAATTGTTTGAATTAAAGTTATCTAAGTTGTTTATTAAATGCATTATTGAGTTATGTTTAATTTAAGAGAAATGCTAAAATCACAAAAGTTTAGTATAAAAATATAGGTTTTGCGAGTTCTTTTACATACTGGATTTTACCCAGGGACTGAGAGACCAACCTCAACCGTTGGATTGACCCCACCAGATCATATAATAAAAAAAACGAAGGGGCCTTTCTTGCACAATTATGAAACATAACAGAGGGACTAAAAGTGAAAATATTAAAAATTAACCCACTTACCCACCGATAACGTCTCATAACTCAAAAAGTTTATCTCACATCAAATCCAAACGCCCAAAATTATATCTCAAACCCTATAAATTAAAATCTTCAAGTAACCTCAATAAAAAAGCTTAATAATCATAAAAAATACAAGAAATGCTGAAATCGAAGAACAAGGAGTCTGATTATGGAGATACAAAAATGCCGGAAAAACAATCGGAAAAAAATATCGAAGATGGTATGGTTTCTATACTAATTTATTTTAAATTTATTTAACTTTTTAGAATGATTTTATGCTTATATATGTATTTTAAATGCGTTTTAGATAAAATTTTAATTTCAATATTAATGAAAAAAATAACTTTATTCACTTCCTAATGATCCTAGTGTTATTGACTTGAAACATAAAAGATGTGAAAATACTTATGTGGCAATTGAATAAAATAAAATAAAATAAATTATTTACTTCCTTAATCATTTTCTTTCAATCATCAAGACATGCAACTGAACCGTTGCACCTCTGCGAAAATATATTTTTTATTCTTTTCTATTTCATCATCTTCATGTTAAAGTCGTAAATCAAAAACCCTAATTAATTAGATGTTTGGATTTCATAGAATTTGTCAGTTTATATTTATGTAAATTCTAAAAAAAGATACGTTTATCGAGAACCTATGATAAAGAGTACATTTGTCTTTGTTGATAAGCTCATTGTCCATCAATAATCACCCAAAGTGTCTAATACCACTTGTAAAAAGTATGGTAAACGAGTTTCACAAACATAAATTTGGCCATTGAACATATAACCATTTTTTCATTGATGTCAAGAAGGTCCAAATCATCACAAGAGACTACGTGCGTGACCAATCACATCTACATACAATAAAACTACAGTGAAGATCGTGGGTGTACAAAATGTGTACTTAATAAAGAAAAATGCATATGGAATAATGCATAATATTGTTCCATCTCGACTGATATTAGGTAGAATGAGCGTAAATAATATATAAAACAATACGATCACAAATATAAAAATACATATAACTAAAAGCAAATAGCAAATTTCGTCCATGTTGTTTGTCCATTTTGCATCCATATATAAAATTGAGGCTAAAAGTCTAGCAAAATATATTTCTAAATCTCAAGTAGTATTATTTCGAATAGTAAACAATTAATCAATTTCTTTTCAAGGCTTTTCTAAATGATATGAAATTGGAGCAATTGATGAAAGCCCATTCCACCTCCTTCCAAACAATGCAAAACTTACATTATGGGCGGTGGGTAATGCCTTGCATATCAAGAATTGTCAATTGTCATGTGTCATGAATCATAGAATTGTCATGGATCAAGTCATGTATATAATTATGTGCGTATCACATTGAGAACCTTCAAAAGTGCTATTGGTGATATGCAAGATAAACAGTACAATTGATTTTCAAACACTATAACAACAAATAAAAGCACAATATAAACCTAACTAAACCATTAACCTTAGGGAACAATTATTGATAACTATTGCAATCATTTCCACCAAATCATTTATTCATCGCAACATCAACACATGTACAAACCCTTTTAAGTTTTAATCGTGTAAACACAAAGAAAAAAATTGAAAAACAATGCTACAACAATATTTCAAATTCTTATAATTCAATGGTTTTGTGCCATGTCTTTTATGTTGTCATGGTGCGAAAGTGTCTTTGTGAAATTGAAAACTAGAATTCCCGCAAACCATGTTGTCCTAAGAAACCAATAATGCATTCCATGATTTAATGAGTAAACGGAGGATGATATTGGAGATATTGGAGAGTGTGAGTGAAGATTTATGTGGTCAAAGTGACTTTAATACTAGTAAATTAAATTAAGGGGGTGTTTACTTTTTACTTAATGGGCCTTTCGGTAACAAAATTAGATTCAAACAGGATATTATGTTGTTTCTTTTTTGCTTATTCTAGAATGATATCCTAAATGCAAGAGGGTGATAAAAGGTGCCCCTTTCACATCCAGGAACCAATATATATCAAAATGCACAAACATGCCCTCACCTTTCCATCTTCCATTTCACTCATCCACTGCTTTCAACATCCACTACACCACTCCTTCTCATCAGATTACACCACTACATCTTACCGGTGCTCTTCCTCTGACACCCATAAATGCTGACGCTCTTTCCCATATAATTGTATTGGGGGTATATTTTATAGATCAAATATACTATGTTGTTATTTTTAATTTACAAAATGTGTTCAACATATTTGAAAAACCCAATGGAATAAAGATTCATTCGTGGAACATAAAATGTATTGTTGTAGGCCATAAGATTCTGACATCTTTATTTTGAAACAAGTATGAAGTATCAATTGTGAAATTAGATAAAAGCGTAGATCTGGGGATTTTCATTTGAGTATCAAGTTTGTTTTGAGTTGTGATCTCGTTATGTTTTCAATCTTTCATATTATAAACAGATATGAATCTTAGAATTTGGGTGGTTTCTTT
Source organism: Tanacetum coccineum (assembly GCA_026074375.1). Taxonomy (NCBI): domain Eukaryota; kingdom Viridiplantae; phylum Streptophyta; class Magnoliopsida; order Asterales; family Asteraceae; genus Tanacetum; species Tanacetum coccineum. The sequence goes on along the minus strand of BQNB010078898.1, from coordinate 14,235 downwards.
AGATCTAGATTTTTCATTTAAGGGTTAATATGGTCATTTACTATTATAAACTAGCTTCATTAAGCATAAAAAAGAAACAACATATTTTAAACTTCTCTTGTTACAAACATGTCACATTATGCACAAAGACACTCTTCTGAAATAGGATAAAAAAAGAAACAACCCCTAAGTGTGGTTAGCTTAGATTTTAACCAAGGTTGTGAGTTGGTAAGCACTAACTAGTGAATATATAGACTTGTAAAAAGCATAAAAGGTTTTAGTTTGATTTTGTTTCGTTCTATTATCTGGAATATTTTTACTACATGCAAATTGTCATATTTTTATTTAATAACGAGAAATCGTGTTAGTTTTGTATTGTCGTTTAAAGTTTAGTTGTGAAGGAACTTTTAGTTTTTCGATCGATTCTAAAAAATATTCTTCAATATTGTTTTCATTCTATAATTCAAAATTTTGAATTTGATGGGCTAAAATTGAAAAAATATTCATCCGCCTCTTGCTTTCATTTGATATTTTGATTTTCACCAAAATTAGGATTTATATTCAAATTAAAAAGAAGTAAGTTGCTTGGGATAAACCAAGGTTTTTCATATGTATTTTGATACTAGATTGTCTTTTTTGGATAAACACATTTCGTTTGTTATTGAATATAGGTTTTTATACATGTATAGTAAACTTAATTATTGTAAATTTCTTCGGAAGGAAAACCGGTTTGACCCGGCGGTTCAACCGGTTGAACCGGTGACCCGGTGAACCGGTTACTCGACCGGGTCAGTTAAAAACCCGGTTTTTAAAACATTGCTCATGACTTTACGTTATGCTACATGGGCATATTCTGGACTATCGTTAATACGTTACAAATATAACGCCACTAATGATCACAGTAAAAAGACTAGTTTACCATATGTAAGTCTTTTACTTCAATTAAACAACATTTGTTTATGGTAAAAAACAAAAAAAAAACTGGCTTTGAACTTTGAATCGCTATACCAAATTTTGAGTGTGGTCCAAAATGTTCTTTATTCTTGTTTTTATGTATCTTGTGACATCAACAAGCAAGGTGAATTGGAAAGACGCCACAAATGAAAATTGGTACTATGGGCCAAACGCAGTTTTACTGGTAAATTTGAACTTTCCCTTATAAAATAAAATTACATAAAAATAAAATACTGAAACATATTCTAATTCATTGTTTATTTTTTGATTAATAACATCCCCTCCCCCCCCCACCCCCGGTTTACTTTGCATATATACGAAACTCGAAGACATGGAGATCACGCAATGTAAATGGCCTGGAATAAAGAATTGGACTTACGAGGATCTTGTGGATAGAGAGATGATTGAGATGCTTAATGGTAAGATTGGATTGGTGGAAGTTCTTGAAGATGATCATGAAGAAAATGAGAATGCCGAGAAAAACAAATTGAAAGAGGTCAGTTACTTGTAAAAAAAACTTGATTGTCAATTTACATTATAAAGTTTGATGATAAATCACCAGTGATAAATTCTTATATTGTTACTTTTATATAAATTCATAAATGCTTATATGGAATGATATATCATCAGTGATTAATGGTTGTATGATTTTATTAATTCATATATAATGATAAGTATAGTATGTTTGATATATCACCAGAGATAAAAGCTTATATTGTATGATATATCACCAGGGATGAATGCTTTCGTGTCAAAAGTTTTTTCATCCCTTTTGATTCTCTCGCAGTTAAAGTCTTGGATTTTTACAATTTTTTGATGTTATGTAATTCTTTTTGTTGTCTCTTTTGTACTTTAAGTTTCTAGCGTCTTGCTAGTCTCTTTTTTCTATATATTCCATCTTTGCCGTTCAAAAAAAATAGTGATAAGTGTACTATGTTTGATATATCACCAGGGATAAATGCTTATATGTTTTTTTATATATCTAAAAAACACAGCTAATCTATGAAGTGATTGATAGAAAAGGTTTCAAGGTTTTTGAAAAGAAAAAAGATCTATGACGATTTGTTAAAGAAAAACCTTGCAAGATGGATGCACTTTTTCAATGGAGATGAAAAAGTTAGGTTATTTGTTGAAAGTTTCAAAAAAGTTTTCAACAAAGGAAATGGAGATATAGAAGAAAACAATGCAGGCAGTAGTGGTGCAGTGTTTTGGGAAGATAATGAAGATACAAACATGACTACACTTGATCAAAATGCCATCGAAAGGGAACCTGCTGAGAAATGAAGAAGCAAAGAAGGAAGCTGCTGCAAAAGAGAGAGAAGAAGCTGAAAAGCAGAAGAACCATAAACGGAAAGAACAAGCTGCTGCAAAGAAGAAAGAAGAATAAATAATAATAAAATCTCATGTGATAAAGCAATATAATGTGACACTAATTATGATATTCCACATATGATTAATATCACATGTGATACAACAATAAAATAGTGACACTAATAGTGGCTATTTTTAAAATTTTGTAAACATGTAATCAATGTATATCTATCACTTGGTGATATTATACTGTTTAGTAGGAAATAAAAGGCTTTTCGCCGTTTTCGTTAGCTTTCGCTCTTTCACCTTGGGGGGGGGTGTGGGTGTGGGGGGTTGGGGGGGGGGTCTTTCACGCATTTTCGCCAACTTTCGCGCGTTTTCGCCAGCTTTAGCACGATTTCTTTCATTTTTACACTTTTTCCTTCGTTTTCACACGTTTTTGTCCTTTCCAGACGTTTTCGGCTGTTTTTAGACGTTTTCTTTCGTTTTCAAACAGTTTTGTCCGTTTTAGTCGTTTCATACTGATTATACCGTTATCGATCATTTGGAGACGATTTTGGGTCTGTATTTCATACACTTTCGTTCATTTTTATACGTTTTCCTATTAGAGAATGATTATTAGTATGTTTTAAAGATTATTTTTTATACATTTTGATACATCGATGATTTTTGTGATAATATGAGATATTAGAGTTAGGTTCAACCGAAAACAAGAGATATTCTACATATGAGTAATATCACAGGTGATAAAGCAATAGAATGTAACAATAATTTAGGTATCCTACACATGAGTAATATCACAAGTGATAAAGCAATATAAAGGATCAAAAGTAGACATTATTCTATCACATGTGATAAATAATTAATGTCACCCTAATTATAGGTTTATTTAAAAAAAACAAAAATTAATGATATCTAAACACTTGTATGATATTATACTGTTATGGATAAAATGGTAAAGCCTCCTTTAGGCAAATCATATTTTTGCTAAAAGCAATGCAAAACTCTGTTTGATATCAAGAATAACTTCAATAAACTATTTCATAATTTGCTCACTTTTATTCATTTTGGTATTTTTAAATGACACATAAATAACCCTCGTGATATAACACTGCAATGATGAGAAGAGTCTTAAATATATCGTTCTTAGGTCACTTAAGAGTAAAAACTAGATTGATACAAACAATATAATGTGACATTAATTCTGGTATTCTACATATGAGTAATATCACATGTGATAAAGCAATAGAATGTAACATTAATTCTGGTATATTACATATGTCATATCGACGTGTTGATATAGCAATTAAAATGAGTCAAAAGTAATATCATTATTATGACTGCCTAATCACCAGAAAATTACACTAAAGTACTAAATATATATCTATACTTTATCACTTGAGATATTACCCTAAAATGACTAAAACATATCATTTAAATATTTTAACTTTGATACAATGTTATATCACAAGTGATAAACAAGTGTCACTTACAAAATATTAAAACGAATAAAAATGAAGCAAACTATAAAAATGAAAACTTGACGTATTCTAAAAACAAACTACAGTTACGTTAAATTGAAGCATTGCTTTAGAGCAAAATAAGAATCCACCTAAAGAGGTTTAACTCTTTTATTTCTACTAAAAGTATAGTATCACGAGTGATAGATAAGACTGATTACATGTTAACAATTCCAAAAAGAACACAACTTTGAGCAAAGTTTCATTTTTAAGTAACCCTGAACCGACCGTAAAACAATTCTTGTATACTATGATCTATCGGAGAAATAACACAAAAAAACATCTAGTATCTGAAACGTATAAAAATATTAGAAAACACATAGGTGATAGGTAATAATATATAAAAAATGTATACAAAACAATGAAATATCACATGTAATACTAAAGGTGAGAAAGTATACTTGTTTGTTTATGAAATATCACGAGTGATATTAGACATTAACTATGTTTATAAAATATCACAAGTGATATTAGACATGTCATATAACAAATATCACAAGTGATATTAGATATTAACTATGTTTATGAAATATCACAAGTGATATTAGACATGTCATATAACGAATGTGATAGCGGTCGCGCGTTGAAATTTTTAAGCATATTCGGGTTGGGTTAGTCGGGTCTAAAATTTTATTCGGGTCAACCCGAGTACCCCGAATACTAAATAAGGTCGGGTATCGGGTTGATTTTTTTTTGGCTAACTCGGGTTCGGGTCGAATAATGATTTTTTAAGTCTTTTTTAACATAAATTTTATATATATTGTATTTTAAAGAGTATAAAAAATGATTTTTTTTATTTTTTTTTCTTTTTACACATGTTCGGGTTGACCCGAACCTGAATTGACCCGAACACGAGTAACCCCTGGGTTTTAAAAAGCGCGATGCGTGCAATAAGGGTCAAAAAGCCAGGACTCCGAAGCGAAAGCACACACATCACATACCCGAGGCGACAATTTTATAAAAAAATATTCGTAAATTATATATAATGCATAAAACACAACAATACCACATTTAATACCAAATTGAACAAAAAGAACAAAAGATTAAAAAAGAACAAAAGATAGCTTAAATGATACAAGTCTTCAAATGTCTTCAAATTACTACTGAAGTACAGAAATGCAGCCAATACTTAATACCTACTGATAGTAATTACAAAAATGACTTGATATAATACAAACTAAAGAATGTATGTAACCAAATCATCAACAATCCATCACATACATTCAAGTGACAGAAATAAAAATATGCATGTCTCAGTTCATATTAATAAGTTGCTCCTTACATAGCTATTGATACAATAGCAGCAAAACATCAAGTTTGGCTACATCTATACACTAACTACAGTTTTTTGAATTATAGAAACAATGGATAACATAAAACAAAGATGTATTTACTAGTTCGCTTAACAAGCTCTTCCCATGTAATATTCTTCTGTAAAGAAACAATATGTTTCACCCCTCCCACATATCTCAGTTTTCCATCTCCCGGTCTAGGCAAGATTATACCATCGGTACTGCAGAAAATCTTTATCTTTTCTTTTTGAGCATCATCTATAATGGAGGCTGGAAGTTGCTAATTCCATCATACACACATTGGGTCCAGACCTTTTTACAGAAATGTTATCTACCATATCAGAGCTACACACAGAATCCACCATCTGCAACCCAATCATATCATTAACTACCTCGTAACCCTTGTGGCCTTGTGATGATTCCCATTACTTAACAGCGTCCCATTGCTCAGGACTTTAACTTCTGAAACTCCTGAAGCTCGATGAACCAGAGAGGGAACAAAATGATTAGCTGACAGAGCACTCGACCTAGGAATATCTACATTATTAGCTACGGATTTCAAAGTTGCTAATTCCATCATACGCACATTGGTCCAGATCCTTTTACAGAAACATTCTCTACCATACCAAAGCTATACACAGAATCCACCCTCTACAACCCAAGCATAGCACTAACTTCCTCGTGAGCCATATGATGATTCCCATTACTTAACATCATCCCGTTGCTCGGGACTTTCACTTCTGAAACTCTTATAGCTTGATGAGCCATAGAGGAAACAAAATCATTAACTGATGGAGCACTCGACCTAGGAACATCTGAATTAGCGGCTGCGCCTCTCAAAGTTGCTGATTCCATCATGTCCACATTGGGTCCAGGTCCTTTTACAAAAATGTTCTCTACCTGTTCAGAGCTACACACATAATCCACCTTCTACAACCCAAGCTTAACACTGACTTCCTCGTAATGCATATGATAATTCCCATTACTTAACATCGTCCCAGTACTCAGGACTTTACCATTTCCATTACAAGGTTGTCTTCCCAAACGACATTCCTCAAGAAATTTCATGGAGAACTCTTTACCTGTTCTTATCGATATATTATTCTTCGAACTCTTCCCAAACAATATCCCATCTTTCAAAACAACATGTGATTCTTGTTTCAGCGACTGACCAGACGAGCACGGAACATAGTCATGCCAATAGCTATATCCTAAAAATCACTTTAAATTCAAATACGCATGTGCTATAACCGAACCTTCATCGCCACACTCACTGGGTGTTTGTTTCGGCTTATATGTGGGCTTATGAGCTTATTTGATTTTCGGCTTATATGTGGGCTTATGAGCTTATTTCGGCCGACCCTAATCTTTCACTTGTGTTGTGATAAACCAATATACTATAAACTGGAATACAGATTATGAGCTCTAACTGCACCAATGTTTAAATTTGCAGCTTTGATAATAAATAGTTGCTCATTGTAAGTTAACTTCCTCTCAGCTTTGGACAAGTGCTTATACTCAATCCTATCAAGCTCATGATTATGTTCAAGATCAAATACAACAAGTTTGTACTTTAAAGCTTTTAGAACCATATCAAACTGAACACGTGCCTTACAACCACAAACTCTGAAGTTTGAAGACCTTACTTGTTTATCATTCTTCTTAGGATCTAAAGTATTCAACCAAACTTCCTTTAGACAACCTTCCCTATTACAAACTAAGTACTTTGTTTTCACGTAACCACACTTCAATCGTTTCTGACATGATAACCTAACACCAAAACCTGCTTCAGAAGCATATCTCCTATACACCTCAATGCATTCCATCAAGACTATCCTAAAACATAACCCAATTCTGGCAGAAACACTAATGAAACCCAATGAACTGAATCCGTCGGGAGTGACAATAGCTCATGGAACGAGATAAACATCTTTAGTAGTTTCAAACTATTAGAAGCTTGAAACAAAATGTAATAAAACACACAGTAAATATCACTAGTGATACAAGACATATAAAATTCAAAACATATAGAATATCACCAGTGATAAAAAAATACCACATTATAAAACACTTAAAACAGCAAATATGTATAATATCACTAGTGATACAATACGTAACACAAACACAAAAATGTTAAACTATCAAAAAATAAGAAAAATATCACAAGTGATATTACGCATATTCAGTTAACTAATAAGCAAACTAACTAATAAGCAAACTAACTAATAAGCAAAATAAGCAAAAAATATCACAACATAATCAAAAATAAGACAAAAATAACTATCTATTTAAAGCAAAATCAACATGTTAAAAGCTAATTACACTAACAGCTTAATTAATAAGCAATATTGAACTATAATGAACACCTAATCAATAACTTATATTACAAAATAAGCAATATTACACAATAATAAGCAATTTACTCACAGCTTGCATTATTATCATCATGAGAAGCAAACGAATAGACTCCAGAAGAGCTAACAGATTCAACATGTGAATTAGTGACAGATACATTATCTTCTTCAGAGACTGAACTTGCAGGTTGATTCAAATCGAAAACAGCCATACAGAGAATGAATGAATTATGATGATGATAATGTTCGATTGATTATAATGAATGATCGATCGATTGAGATGAATGATCGATTGATTATGATCGATTGATTATGATCAATTGATTATGATCTTTTGATTATGATCGGTTGATTATGATCGATTGATTATGATCAATTGATTATGATCTTTTGATTATGATCGGTGAGAAAAACCGTTAATGGAGGGAAAGGGGGAAAAGTAGGTGAGAAACGGTTACAGAGAAACACACAGTTCTGTGTGTGTGAATAAATGAGAAATAAAATAAAGGAAATTAAAAAGAAACTTTATATAGTGACACAAAAATAGGTTTGTTATGTTTAAATCTTAGATTAATCTACACCTTTAGATCAAACCCAAATAAATTTGATCTAATGGTGGAGGCTTGTCCCTTGGTATGCGGGTAGAAACTGATTTCCAAATGAACTTTTCTCTAAGGTGTAGTTAATAAATACAAATTTTCCTAATTAACCTGAAAATACATTAAATACACATTAAAGAAACTAGTAAATTACTATATTTGAACATGATTTTCACTTGAACCAATTAAAACATTCCTTTTATAAACATGTTAACCCATCCTAAAAATATTCGCACAATGACATATTATTTGCTTTGTGATATTTTGTTTTTATCTTTTTTAATTTCTCTTTTATTTATACATCCAATAATATACATGACATATTCACTGTGATCTCGAGTTTTATTTTCAAAAGAAGTGAGAATAAAACAAAATAAATTCGTGCTTAAGAGTTTTTTCGAGAGACAAGATAAAAGAAGAGAGTAAATTTAGCTAAATCTCTCTCCAAAACTTTCTTTCCAAAATTGAATGAATTGGAAAAAAGTTATAATACGAAGCTTTTAATAAGTATAATTTACTTATATGACCTTATAAAAAACATTTCTACCTATATAATAGACAAGTTATGAATTAGTTCATGCTGACTAGGCATGATGACTAGGATGTTTTAATGCTGACTCAAAGGGCAAAATGAGAAAAAAAATCTGACTAGGCAATGATAGTTATAAAATGAGGAGTATTAATGTCACTTTGTATGTTCCTTAATATCCTCCTATAATTTCGATCTTCATTCATTCTTCAGTTACAAAAATAAGACAATATCTCTGACTTTCAAAAAAAAACTTCCTAAATTATTATCAAAAAATTCATATCTAGAAAATCATATCAACAAGATTATCTTCATTAACTACGATGATTTTTTTTTGAAATTCAGATAAAGAAAATCACGGATC
>BQNB010078897.1:0-30410 GCA_026074375.1 Tanacetum coccineum | reverse complement strand
ATTTTTCAAAAGACAAGGAAGATTCGTAAGACAACCACATGATGAAAGAAAGTCATCCCAAAGAAGTAAAGACGATAAAATGGCAAAGGCGAAAAAAAATGTTTTAAATGTGGAGATCCAAATCATCTCATTGGATAGTGTCCAAAACTATCAAGAAACTACAATCAAAGAGCCTTCGTTGGAAGATCATGGAGTGATAGCAATGAAGATGAAGAAGAAAGGACAAAGGACGAAAAATGTCTTATGGCCAAAGCATCTAATGAGGTACTTTCCGAAACCGAATTCTTTAGTGATGATCATTCATCGTTAGATGAAAAAGACTTAGATAGTGAATATAATCGACTATGCAAAGTAGATCTAAAAGTCATGGCTAAAAATAAATCATTAAAACAAATTAAAAATGGGTTATAAAATGAAATACTCGAATTAAAAAATAAACTATCTAAATTAGAAAAAGGTAAAGAGGTAAATGAAGAATGCAAAATGTGTCAAAACCTCAAATTTGAAAATGAAAAGCTTAAGGAAGAAATTTCTAAGCTAAATTAATTTAATAATAGTAGTCACTCGCTTAAGAAAATAATAAGTTTTCAAAAACCATCCGGAGATAAATCCGGTTTAGGATTTAATTTTACCAAAAGATCAACTAGTGAGTCTAAACAAATAAATTTTGTAAAGTCACAAGAGGTTGAGTCTAAAGAAAAAGTAGTAGAATTAAATTCAAGCCCAAGACCAAAATTTATGCTTATAAACAATACTAAAATACCCATTACAAGCGAAGACGAAGTAAAACGTTTTTATAAACCGTCTTTAAAACCCGGAGTTAGATTTACTAAGCTTAAAACAAGATCTAAGACTCCTCCTCCAACCTAGGAGAGATCAAGGTAGAAAAAACTACCCTAATAATAATCATTCAATGTGGAATTATTCACAACAACCAAACTTCCCTCCGTGGGGAATATGTCCACCTTATATGTATCCAAATCAAATGCAACATATGCAAAACATGTTCGGGACTAGCAATTTTGGACCCATGAGAAATTGGGGACCAAGTGGTTGAGTCGTTACAATATTTTAGTGGAGTAGTTCATGAACATTTCTTGGAATCCGACGAGTGAATACATTCTTAAAATCTTACGACGGATTTACCAAAAGATTTCTCCTTCAACGCTTACTTACTTGAAGATGTTGAAGAAAACACATCGTAGGCAAAGGTATGTCTTCTTTCCAAACTCCTTAGAATTTAGATTATGTGTTAAATGCTAAATGATTATATATTTTCCTGTTACATATAGTATATGCTAATCAAATAAGTTATAGTTAATAGAATATAATTTAAGCTTGTAGAAATAGTGTAGTCACTAGAAATGCCATTTGTTGGTTTTCTAGAATTAAGAGAGTTTGTTCATTATGAACTCATCTCTCACGTAGTTGAATTAGGATTCTCTACGTACCTCTATAAAATGGAAATCTTCTATGTCCACTAGTAGCAAACTCACGTAGATGAAGAAAAGTGAGTTAGTGGGAAATTATTAACATAGAAGTAGGATTAGTTTTTCATCTTACGCCGGAAAGGCATGACATCAAAACACTATGGATGAAACAAACTCCCTTCGACTACGACGTCCGCCTCGTCTACACGTCTACAATAAACTACGTCTATCAAAATCCTCTCATGAAGCTTTAACTTCATTCAATCATTCTATCGTCATATATTTATCATCTCTTAAAAATTCCAAATTGTGACAATTAATTATTTCATCCGAGATAATTAATTTACTCAATTGACAAGAAGTTAATTGAAAACGTCACTAAATCCTCGTTAAATCTTCTCTCGGCTTGACAAATTGATTATTTCATCTGAAGTAATCAAAGTATTTTTAATTAACGAAAAGTTAATTAAAACGTCAATGAAATTTCGTCAATCATCTCTAAACCATCTCACGATCCAAAAATCTTGACAACTTAATTATTTCATTAGAAATTATTTAAGGTTAATTAACTTGACGAAAAGTTAATTAAAAGTGTCAACTATTTTTCTCTCGTCTTCAGCTCTATTTCTATCGACAACTAGATATTCTAAAATAGTATTACTAGTAGCTCCCGACGTATTTTGATAATTGTACATTTACAAAACTAGTCAAAAACGAAAAATAATTTTTTTTCTTTCTCAGATAGGCGGCCCCCTAAAAATTAAGGGGACCAGCCGTGTAAATATAGGCGGCCCCCTTAATTTTAAGGGGACCAACCTATTTAATTTGCCAAACACTCCATTTTTTCTGCAAAACACAACACCAAACACTCATTTTCGTTCATATCTCCTTCCATGCTACTGTGTGACGAAAACCAACACCCAAAACTACCAAAATTCAAACCTTCAAACACCCATTAGATCAAAATTCGCAAGGGGCAAACACCAACAACAAGATTAACAACCTCTATTGTAAGATTTCCTATATTTTTCTCTTTCAATTTCATCCAATTTTGTTCTCAATCAAAATTGGGGTTTTTTTTATTTTTATGTCTTTTACATTTTCGATTAGAACTAGGAAATCCATAACTATAATGATTCTCGTAGTCATAGGAATTCAACATTTTCAATAGGATTGAGTCAAAAAAATTTTGGTTCAAAAACTTATAAAAATGTATACATTTTTTCGAAATTGTTTTTTAAGAAATTTCAAAACAAGATTCTATACATTGTTGATTCATGCCAAAAACACGTTAAAATGATTATACATTGTCTTTCGAAACATACATTCCTAAAGACATATTTTTTGAATCAATGGGTAAAGTTTTATAAAAATAAAGGGGTGTTTGGTTCGTTTCTTAGGATCGATTTTTAGAGTCGAAATGTATTAGCCTCAAATTATATTATTAATCTCGGTCTTTATCTCATGTATGTTGTAATATGCTAGAAGGGTAAATGGGCTCGTTTATGTAATCTAAATAGTCACGTGTTATAGGCTAAATCCCAAGTAATCCCGAGCCCGGATCATAGAAAGCCCATAGGCATGTAAGCCTCATGGTGTAAGTATAAATACCCCTCTCCAAGTGTGGAGAGGGTGTTGGTCTCATTTGTATTTTTCACACATTTGCAAGTTAATCAACCATCTCATTTTCTCTTTACTTTCTCTCTCTATCCTCTCTCTAAAAATCTTATCATCTCCTTTCTATTTTTTCTTGGTTCAAATAGTGTACGTTTCAGTGCACTTATCCTTAGCGTTAGAAGAGAAGTCTTCTAACATGATGTTTTTCAAAAAGTTGAACACAATTTTTCAAGAATTTCTCACTGCAATTCATAATCTTTCAAAATTGTGTGTTCAACACTCCATCCCTCATCAAGTTTTACAAGGCAATTTTTTTACATTTGGTGTCATTTTCAAAATAAGTCAATGTTTGAGGAGGATGTTTTAATGTTGTTGGATACATCATCACATGACAATTCTTATGTATTCAACACATTATAAAAAGTCTTGATAACAACTCCATAATAATAATGACAATTAAATAGAATGTTCGTTATAAGATAATTTAGTGGTTAAGCACAATTTTTCAAGAATTCCGCAATGACAATTCATAATCTTTCAAAATTGTGTGCTCACCAATGTTAACCCTCACTTTTATATTCATTTTACAACTTGGTATCATTTATTGTGGTGTTAAACATATGTAAAATTGAGGGGGAACAAGTTAATGTTCTATATAATTCATGCTAAGTATAAAAGTCTTCTCCATAGAATTTTCATGACAAATTTTAATCACATGGTATTTCAAAAACTAAATGAATTATTATTTAAAATAAGGGGAGAAATGTAATTAAAATGTGATCTTGAAAATAATAAGTGATCTAAACGACTCAAAGTGCTTGATACTCTTCGGAAAAGGTTTTATGGTTATGATCTCATACCCAACAACATCTTAATTCATGACGATTCTGAAGTAATAAGGTGGTTAGGTTAGGTATTAGTCCTATGATCCAACCAGAACCAGAGGGATCTACCCAATGACACTCCATAGTTAGAAATAGCAGTCCTTAGGTATGATTGGAGATAAATTAGTATAAGGGAATAATGCCGACTAAGATTGAGCTAACACTGGAACAATCACAACAAGGTGTTAGTAATGACGTCTTGGTAAGCATTGAAGGGGTTGAAGAATAAAAAAGAAATTTATGGATAAAGAGTAAAAACAAAGCAGCCCTCCATACAACTTAGGCAGAAACCGGGTGTTGATCCCACTTCAATAGAACAAATTCCTTAAGCTTGTATAAGGATTAGTTATATTAGATAAATCTAACACAACTCTAGTAGAAACTTTGTTTGAATGTATTAAATATTATGCGGAATCTAATCTTTAATATTAAGAAGAATTATTAATAAAACAGTCATTTAATGAACATATAATTCAACAAACAAGATTTAATATTATTAATGATAATAATACGAATACTCTCAAAGTATTAAGGTTACAAATACCTTGAAGCTATGAATTATACATCTAGTTGTATATGGTTTTAGTTCTGGTGTTGGTTTTGGTACATCAAACTCTATGCCCTAGGACCTCCTTTTATACACAAAGATTCCTAGTCGGCTTACAATACTTTCCTAAGTATCTAAAATCTTTTCTATAAACAACTAATACATATCATATAAGCAGTACTAACTAGCAGCATTAACTTGACATTCACTAGCAGTAGTAACTTCAAGCATATTTTCACTAGTAGCATTAACTTTAGCTGAGCAGTCTTAACTTTGTACTAGCAGTAGTAACTACTTAGCATATTTTATTTGAAGTTCATCAGCAACACTAATATTCACTAGCAGTACCAACTGTGTACTAGCAGTAGTAAACACTTAGCATATTTTCTTTGAAATCTCAAGCAAGTACGATGAATATAATGCATACGCGTTAGAGGATTAAAAACTTTGAGCTGGAAACCCCTTGTCAAGGGGGTTTTTTAATAATGAACTCCCCTGTTCATAGGGTACAGTATTTATACTGTAAAACGGTCCTCACAGAACTGGAGGTTAATGCAACCGAATTTCAACGAATGACAAAGCCATATTCATCCATATCTGCAATTTATCACTAACATTTAAATGCAGGTACAAACGACGGTGTTGCAGCCTCATTCCAGCAGAGTCGAATTCATTACCACATGCTTATACTCAAACTACAAAGACATACTATAAGCATCAAGAATTAAGAATCAAGAAAGCTCAAGTATTAAAGACAAAGACTTCTACAAACTATGATAAACAAGATCTTCCTTTAAGATATCAAGTCTATCAAGGGAGATTGTTAGCAAGCTTTTAAGATGATGAAAAGTATGAGCATGTTGGTCAAGACACAAGATCGCAAGATGGCAAAGATGATCAAGACTGAAGGATAAAGATTTAAAGATCTCGAACGTAAAGACGAAGTCAAAAGATAATGAAAAAGGCTCAAGATCAAAGATCACACAGCATGAAGGAACAAGCCTACAACATAATAAAGACCAAAGACTCAAGAGATTAACGACAAACGCAATCTCATTGATCTCATGAAGGAGTGTCACAATGAACTCACTTCGGGGGAGATTGTTAGCCTCAAAATATTGAGTCGAACAAGAAGTTTGTTTATTAGGAATATTAGATCTTGGTCATTTATTAAATAGACTTGAACGGGAATCAGGCTCATTAATTAATCTAATATTGTATGTGTTAAGGACTAAGGTCCAAAGTAATCACGAGCCCATCCCATGATCAAACACCACACGGTCCAACAAAATCCTTACAATGCCGGCCCATTAAGGTGGTATAAATACCCCTCTCCAAGTATGGAGAGGGTGTTGGTCTCATTTGTTTTCACACACATTTGCAAGATTCAACCATTCCATTTTTCTCTCTTTATTTCTCTCTCTAACTTCTCTCTAAAATTCTTTCATATCTCCTATCTTATTTTTCTTATCATCACGATGAAGTGAAAGTGTTCTTGGGTTACCGACACAAGCGCTTCTCGGGAGGCAACCCGTGTTTATCTTATTAGTAGTAATAATATATTAGTTTAATAGTAATAATGAATAAGTGTGGGGGAGTGTGTCTTTCCTTGTTGTGTTTTGTAGGTGCTCTTTTTTGCTTGCAGGATTTCCTATGATCGTGAAGATCACTGTGCTTGTTTTCAATCCTCCAATCACTTGGTCTCCGATCAGTTTCATGTTATATCTTGGGAAATCCTCAATCTTGATCATATATATATTGGCTCCCCTTTCACACTTGGAGTTTTAAGCATTTGCCTTTTTTGTTCTTAAGTGTGGGGGTGGCACCTGACATTTTTAAACATTGAGGCCAATGTTCAGTTCTAAGTGTGGGGGGGGGGGGATTTCTATTGAAATTAATCTTACATGTACCTGTCTGTGTCCCACGCAACACCATTTTAACCAATATATTGTTTTCTTAGTTTTAAAAATGAAAAAATGATGAAAAATGATATTAAAGATATGTAAATAACGTTGGCCGTTGAAATAGGAGATTTTGACTTGACCGAGTATCGCACTCTAGCTTTCCACTTAGCTTCGAGACTAAGCATTTGTAAAACTTAAAATTTTTGCAAAGAATAAAAAATGATAGAGTTGAATAAAAGTTAGATGCTAAGCGTGGAGAAGTTGGATCTCTTTAAGGCTCATAGAGGTTAATTGTGGCTTTTTGCTCCCATCAGCTTAATAAACGTTGTATAATTGTTAATAAATAAAGTTGATTTAGGTTTTTGCGATTCTTAGTTTAAATCACTTCGTAGAGATTCCTTCTGGTGAAAGTAAGGTACACATCGAGGTTTTGTCAGTGTTGTGGGGAAATAGGCTACCGATTCCTGACGGCTCGCTACCGTTGTCTAGGTAGTTAAAAGACCACAAGACTTGAAATTTGGCTATAATAATAATAATTATGTAATAAACCGAAGCCAAAATAATACCACTACATCTTGTCGGCTCACAACCGATATGGTAGTCGTTTAAAGGGTGGAGATAATAATAATAATAAAAACTGTGGGCTGATAAAAGTTTACTGCCTCTTGCCGGCTCACAACCGATGTGGCAGTCTTCTAAATAAGGCACATAGTAATAATCCGAGACTGATAAAAGTTTGCTGCATCTTGCCGACTCACAACCGATGTTGCAGCCTTCAAAAAGGTCGAGGATCACCGAGGTCGAAATAAGGCTCCTGGACCATGGTCGGCTCGCATACCGATGTGGCAGTTGTTTAAAGGACCAAGGTTTAATAATGTTGCAATAATAATAATAATAAATCTAAATTTCGACTCCGGGGTTATCTAAATAAAGCCTCCGTCTTTGGACTCGTAGTTGAGTTGTTTCAATGTGGACCTTATTCTTACCATATCGTCTCTTTTATGAAAGGATATCAAACTAATATGGTTTAATACAAAACCAGTTTACTTATGAGAATAAGGACATTAATTGTTATTTGACACCGATTATAAAAATACACCATTTAATACTTAGGAATAAGGGATGGAAAGTAAGCTATGCATCACAAATCACAATTAGCATTTATGAGTAGTGATAAGCATCTAACTTGTATCTTAACATGATTTCGTTTTTAAGCTTGGTTTGGGACAGGTGAAAAATCGAGGACGATGAATTTATCCTTTTAGTGGTTTTTTGTTTCCGTGATATTTATGATATGTAAATGCAATATTAATAAATCATAAAAATGAAAACATGAGGCATTTTCAACAATGAGTTTTTTAATCGCCTTAAGATTGCCACTTAGCTAGCTTATCGAGGTAATTTATCTATGTGGTTGAAATTTTGGTGTTCAAGAGCGTGTATTAAGGACATTGCATGAGGACACACAATAGTTAAGTATATAGGATTTTGGTATTGCTTAAATACACATACCTTATTAACCTAATAAAACTAGACTAAACAGACCAATCAAATACAGAAAAAATACATTGTATTCGCTTGTATTGTAAATTGTGTCTTGCAGGTATGGATATTAAATAAAAGGACAAAAACAAAGGCAAAACGGACGAAACCGAGCACGGGATTGGAAAGAGATACGAGAAATCAAGCCCGAAGGGCGTATACTTCTCTAATCGGAAGCCAGACCCTTACCCATTATAATTAGCCGGTCAGCCCATTAAGAAGTATACCTAAAACCTAAAGCCTTTTATAAATCCTTTAGTCCAAAATCCCTATCCTAAATCATTTCCTTTTACTTTGGCCAATTATTAGCCCAAATCAAAGACTGTCAACCCACACTTATAATCATATGGTCAAACAAAGAACGGGGTCAAAACGATTTACTGTTTACCTTCCCCATGTTTTTCCCTCCCATACCTGCTATCACAATCACGGTTAGAAATCACTCACCGCTCCTCAACAAAAGCTTCTAGAAAGCTAATACGCTGACACGCTGACATCATTTAGCCACAGCTGGGCGATCTTGAGCACAATGTTGGAGGAAGGAATGTGGCAACATGATCCAAGGGCTCAGATGGTATTTTGTTTTATCTAGGGCTTGGAAAGATGAAATGGGGTAACGTCCTAAGCTCTGAAGGATCATTCCTCTTATAAATAGAGAGCAGGTCACACAAGATAAAACTAAACTATGGAGTAAGGATTAGATAAGATTAGTGTAGATTAAATTTCCAGCTTAATGTTATTGTTTTCTGTTTTCTAAAACATTGGTAATTATTTTAGCTTAAAAAGTAAAGTAACATTTTTTCACTGTTCAATAAAATTCAATTTTACTTATATTGTTTTTAATTATGTTTTTACCTTAATCAGCTTTAATTTGTTCTTAAGTTACTTTAAAAAGCTCTTTTATACTTGTTAAACTCAATTAAGCTTTTCATAAACTTAATTGAGCTTTCTGATCTTTATTCTCCCAAAAATATACCTCAACTTTAATTTGGATGATAAGCCATATTTGATGGGCTTATTGGACCCCACTAGCTTTGTGCAAACAGACAAGAGCTTGTTTGATAAGCTCTTTTGAAGCATTTATTATCCCAGTTTTTGAGCAAGGGGATCAATGTAAGTCCCATTTTGCCCATTTTTAGCTTTAATTATTTGTTTTGCTTATTACACTTATTACTATGCTTCTTTTGCTGCTTATTATCTGCTAAATATCTGCTTATTGTTTACATTATTAGTGGTTTCAAATGCTTAGTTTATAGTTTAAATGTAATTTGTTTTGAGTCTATCCATTTAACAGTTAAAACTGTCTAGTTAGAGGTTAATACTGCTTATGATTGCTTAATGGTATAGCTTAGTATTCAGAGCTTATTCTCATGTAGAATTAAGCTTATTTTGTCCTTAAGTAATCTTAGTTCTTTATCTGTTTTCAGACTTTTACTTTTTAAAGGTCACATAGGCTTACTCTAGTTATTTAAGTGTTTAAAAGGGTGTTTGGCACAAGCAGTCTTAACATAGTTAAGACTGCTTGTGAACTTTTAGGTTCCACAACAGGTCATTTACATAAGCATTAATTAAGGTCTTCAAAGATTCTTTTTCATAAGCAAAGATAGATTTGTCAAGTATAGAAGTTTGTTTTTTAGAATCCACAATCCTCTAGTTTAGATCCAAGTGCATTTATGCAATCTGTTTTATTTTAAGTTTTTAGTAGATTAATTAGCTTAAGTTTAGTTTAATTTTGCTTATTGAGTCAAGGTAGTAAGTTGTCTTAAGTTTTTAGTCTTTCATTTTGCTTATTGAGTCAGATTTTTAAGCTTTAAAATCCTAGTCACTTCAAAAAAAAAAGAATAAAAAAAAAAAAAAAGAAAAATTGCTAAAAAGCCAAAAAATAGAAGTGATCGTCATGTTATTATGCCCATCTTTCTTGCTTGTTTCTTTTTCCTTGCATCTTACTTTTGGTTTTTAACTGGTTCTTACAAGTCTAGGTGTTAAAACTGTTTTCAGCTTGTAGTCTTTTGTTTTAGCTTATTAAGTCTTAAATTTAAGCTCAAAATCTATCTTAATAACTAAAAGAGCAAAAAGCATAAGTTAGTTTATGCCATTTTCATTAGCCTATTTCCTAGCTTAATCAAGGTGTCAAAGTTCATATTTCTAGCTTATTTTGTGTTCCCCTTAAATCGAGTTCGTAATCTGTTTTTGCTTTTAGCTCTATCAAGTGCTTATTTGTCCTTAAATATAAAGCTAAATTAGTTGTTTATTCCTCATGTCATGTGTTTTGGATTTATCTATCTTAATAGCTTTTACTGCTTTTTAACTACTTTTTATTTGCTTATTTTTGTTCCCAGTGTTTATTAGAGGATTAGTCTAGGTCTGACTTTAGATTATTTGATTCTAGTTGCTTATTGAGCCAAACAGTCAAAAACAGTTTTACGCTTAATACATGTAGCTTCATTTCAAAAACGTCATTTTTTTTATGCTCAATTCTAAGCTTAATAATAAGTATCTGTCAAAAGTCCATCTTATTAAAAGTTCTTATCTGTGCATATACTTTAGCTTTTTCAGCAAAAAGAAATTAAAAAAATTTTACAAAAAAGAATGGGCCGTACAGTTTCAAACCTTATGACCTTCGCTTCATAAATACAAACACTTAAACACACACCTCCACTGCCAACACGCCCTTAGGGACTGTTCTGTTATAACTCTCATTTCAATTCCTTTTTAAACTTTGTTTTACTATTTTTTGTGTCTTTATTTAGTTTAAACTTATTTACAACTTATCCAGGGTTAGGCTTATTTTCCAGTTTTATATTTATTCCCTTGCCTAGTAATAGCTTAAAGTACTTTTAGTTATATTCTTGAAATTTTTATAAAATATTTAGCATATATAGTATTATTTTTAGATATAAACTTTTTTAATTCATAAAAAAATAAAATAAAAGTAAAAAAAATATAATTTCTTTTTCTAAAATTATTTTTAGTCATTTAGGATTTATAAAAAATAAAAAAACATTTTTAGGGTTAAATTTTGATTTATTTGCTTAAATGTCGCGTTTTTAAATTCCCGTTAACGTTTTTCGTGCTTATCCTTTAACATACTATTAAGTACTTGTCCTTTTTTAATTCTTTATATGTTTTTGCATTTTTATTAGTAGAAATAGAATCCAAAATCAAATCTTTTATGACATTCAAGATCGATTCCCGACATACCCGTAAATTTCTATTTACCTCTCACCGAGAAGAACGATACCCGTGTTGATTACTTTTTATTTTTTCCTAAGAATAATTTGTATGATACTTTGCTTACGTATACGTATTTTATATATTTTACTATATATATATATATATATATTATTTATAATATATCTAAAATATATAAATATATATCTAAGATGATTATGTATATGTATGTATATATATATATCTATATATCATATATATAATCATATATATACTATATATATATATATACTATATATATAATATATAGATATATAAAATGATATGTTATTCATAAATAGGTAATATATAGAGTAAGTATAATACATATATGTATATATAGTATATGTAGATATAGTATATAATATACTTATAAATATGTATGTTATATATAAATATGATATAATATATACATATATGTAAATATATAATAATGTATATATATGTTATATGTATAATATATGTATAGATGTATTTTTATTATAAATAATGTATATATATATATGTAATATGTAATCTATGTATATATGTATATAAATATATAATTAATTGTTAATATATGTGAAGAATTATATATATATATATATATATACATATGTATATATATACATATATATATATATATATATATATATATATATATATATATATATATATATATATATATATATATATATATATATATATATAATAGTATGCGGAATCCAGTGATAAAGTAAAATTAAAATAAGAAGTGGTGAGAAGTGACTAAAACCACACATTTGAGATGCAACGACTTTCATTAGATGCATTTTTATTCATCTAGATGCACCATTTTGAGTTTCGAAAGTTAATTTGATGTGTAGATGGTGCAAATTGATTTTCATGATTTTGACACACGTAGATGACCAAAAAACAAGAGAAAATCAATAAATATTATCTAAAATACGTATATGCATCTAACTAAAAGCTAGAAACTACATTATATGCATTATAAATGCTCTAAGATTAAAAGAATGCATCTAATTAAGTCCTGGATCTCCGAATATGCGTTATAGTTACCTATCTTATCCTTCTTATTTTAAGAAAACTTCTCATTTGATCCTAACTATATATATATATATATATATATATATATATATATATATATATATATATATAGAATGTTACTAAGAGGGTTGTATGTGACGACAGTAAAGGCACAATTCCCAAAACTTGTAGCCTTTTCAAATTCCTGAATTTTTTCTTTCATTGCATCGATCCATTGAAGGTTCGATCCTATGCTTAATTGAAGTTACTTTGTTCTACAGAAAAGTTAAGAAGGCATCACATAACACCACATTGCATCAGAACGGTCAGTGTTGCTTATCTTTCTGGTGGATACAGAACGAAAAGGATCTCTGATTGCCTTTGCTAGAAAGATGATCTCTTTAGTCCATTTAACCAACTGAATTGAATAGAGTGTAAACTGGTCTCACATTAGATGACGATCCCTAAGAAGTCGAGTCTTCATGAAGAGATTCATGAAGTGGATCATTATAAAAATGTGGTGTTTTTGGTGATTCTTCAAAACCTTGAGAAATAATTGGAGAATGTTCTTGATCTTGTGTTGATGGGATACTTGTTGATGGAGCATCTTGGTCAATTGACGTAGACACAGGTGAATTGGCTAAATCAACAGCTCTTGGT
Source organism: Tanacetum coccineum (assembly GCA_026074375.1). NCBI lineage: Eukaryota > Viridiplantae > Streptophyta > Magnoliopsida > Asterales > Asteraceae > Tanacetum > Tanacetum coccineum. The sequence continues at coordinate 17,608 of BQNB010078897.1, read as the reverse complement.
GCATTAGAGACTGGAACTGGAGAGACAACAATAGTTGGGGGATTAAAGTATTCATCGAACATAGGTTGGAACAAACGATCCCAATCATCTCTTGGTGGTGGATTACAAGGTTGTTGAAGAATTAAGGTTGATTGCCTACGCTAGAAACCACTTCGACATTTTGTGAGTCCATTTTCTAAGATATAAAAAAATATAATTTCATTAGAACGATAATAATACGGATCAGAATCTCATCATACAATCAATAACCATATGCATACATACAACACATCAACAATAATCCATGCAATCATACTTGCAAGTCCACCTGTGTCGTGGCGCATGTATAATTATGTTGGCCACCATAATTATAGATGCCCCCTTTCATAGTTGTACTCCCTCATATGAAGACACTTCATACAATTAAATACACCACATAGCACCTTGAAATAAATAAACCCAACACATAACACAAAGAATAATCCTAATAATCACTTTTATCATTAATACTTAAAATCCAACATCGAAAATAACATCCCTAATATGGCTCCAAACGCCGAAAGAAACCCAAAACAATCTATGAAACATAACAACACCTTGGCAACACCATGACAGATGTGATAAGACTCAACAGTCATGATCCTCTTTCTAGATAGTATCTTTCTTCTCCCACGCAGGCTTGCTACTTGCAGTAGACTCAAGGTCTGAATCCACTTCATTCCTTTTAACTTCATCCTCGTCCCCTACTAACCATCCATTCATGTTACCACTTGACTGGAGTAGCCAATGTGGTGCAAACTCATTCCTGAGGACTCCTTTGTTGATGTGTGGATGATTCACAAATACCCCCCCCCCCATCTACAGGTCGCGTTCCCTTGGTCCCGTGATCCACTGACTCTTACCTTCTGACTTCTCGTACCCCTTGAAATATTCCCTGACCCTGGTGATAGTGGCCATCCTTGACATTAAATCTTCGTTTCAAACTCTTGAATATTTTATTTCAGTCAACCTCTTTCCAACGTCATATTTTCTTCAACTTTACAAGGCCACATAGCAATGGGAACTCGAATCTTGCGGTTACCCCGTCTAATTTTGTTAATCCTCCTACACCCGGTTGCAAAAGCCACTGAAGCACGATATTTTCTATGGATAGGAGGAGACATACGACAATAGATCACATACATAGACTACATCAGGACACAGATCTCGGAAAACAAAATAAAACCTGACTTATATATATATAACATTTATATCGAAAAAGGTACTTTATAAAAATTTCTAAGAAAATAAAGCATAATGAGTATATACATACACATACCTAAAACGCATTTATATAGAAGGGACCCGTAAGCTATAGTCTAGCACAACCACCTAAGTTCTCTATAACCATCAGCTCTGATACCAATCTGTCACACCCCGCCAATGGGACAAACGCAAGCGTAAACGCAGAATCGGATATCATCACAACACATGGTGTCTCTATAGAGAATACTAAAATGAAAGTTAAAGTAAAGCAAAGACACATAGTGTCATAACAATACCCAAAACCTAACCAAAAATCCAAAAGGCGTCTTTATCGATAAAACGAAAGTTCTCGCCAATAGAAAGACATGCAATAATTATCCAAATTCAATCAACGCAAAAATTCAAGACAAAGAATAAAGTCCTTCATGACATCCTATGTCTCTTACTAGCCACTTCTTTCAATCTTATTTCCATCATGCTCACCTGAAAATGATGCTTAAAACGTCAACACAAAGGTTGGTGAGAGTCATAGGTTTAAGACTCACATTATAAACTTTTCAAAACCAATTACTGCGATTATCAAAACAATATAGGACAATTATGCAAACATGCAATCCACATACTAGGTAGGAACGTTACCCCCGATCCATTACAACAACTAGGTAGGAACGTTACCCCCGATCCATATGTCCCCCCCCCCCCACTTACGCACTAATAGTTCTAACCATCTTGAACCTATACTATAGGCCTGGACCACACATGCATTGATTATTATTTACAACCTCAGTTGGTTTGAGTTGAGTAGTAAAGATCACTCCCAACCGAACTAATCACATCACAAACTACTCCAATTGATCACTAAGCCATGGAGCATACCACAAAACCCACTCCAATTGATCACTAAGCCATGGAGCGTATCACACAAATCAGTAGGTATTATTTCAACCCTTCAGTTGGTTTGAGTTGAGTAGTAAAGACCACTCCCAACCGAACTATTCACGAAGCAATAACACGTAGCAAATAATCACAGTAATTAAAACAGTTTAACACATAGCATCATTTTCACCCCAAATAAAACACAAGAAAAAGGGGCTATGAAACTCACTATCTTAGCTTCCAAAAAGATCCAATCAAAACTTCACAAAAACTCACGAACAATCTAAACAATTAAACACATTATTAGCTACCATCAATTAGGCATTCAACCCAATATGATGTAACTTCAACTATGATGGATATCTAGGCTATCTATCATAGTCCTATAATCAGTTAAAACCTTTACCCATTCTTACATATTTCATTTATACTTAAATGCTACTCTTTAAACTTTCTAGTTTTAAGCAGAAATTTTACTCTCACTTGCGTGCCCTAAACGCACTACTTAAACACTCCCATAATTCAAACCAAAATTCACCATGCTACATATATGTCCTATGAACCTCTCATAGCTCTCCCAAAGTCACTACCCTTCCATAAATATCCCAAAAAAATCATTAATCCAAAGTGTTTAAAATTCGTCCAGAATCTGACCTTTAAAAAGTATGGCATTAATTACCCAACTTAAACCCCTCTCTGACCTTAGCCAAAATTCAGAGGTCACACACAATATATGAACTAACTTCCACGTGACTTAGAGCCTCTAACTCAGTGTCTAAGTATTTTTAGAAAAATCAAAGTCAAAACTGAAATCCGTCACTGTTTTACACACTGATTTTGTATTGACCATTTGACCCACTTCCCGACCATAAAAACTTATGAGGCCGGATTTTATAGAAAGTAGACTCTCTGAGGTTATCTCCAGTATGTTGTAAATTATTTATTTGATCTTTTATGACCGAGTTATGCTCGTTACAAGACTGCCTAACTTTCTGCAGTGAATTACGCATCTAATTTGAGTGATCTAAACCCTAACGCATGCTCAAATCGCTAATCTAATTAATCTAATGATTAAGCTAACATCATAATATCATAAACTTTCTGGAAATTAATTACCCTAATTTATAACCCTATTTTTAAACCTAAATCCATCACAATTTAAGTTACTAGGAAAATTAGACGAACGAGAATTAAAAGTCGAATCGTACCTTAAAGCGAAACCCAAAAAAATTTCGTCTCCTCTTTTTTTCTCTCCTTATGGCCGGCCAAGATTAATGGGGATTAAGGGTTCTAGGTTTATTATTTATAGGCACCTAGGGAAGTCCTAATCTACTTCTAATTAGTTATTAGATATAAACTATAATTCTAATTAAATTTTTTTTTCTTTTTATCCTTTACTCGGCCGAAATATAATATATATATATATATATTTTTTTTATTTTTATTTTTTATTTTATATTTACAATTAAAACCTTAAGTTTTATAAAAATTTTAATTAATTTAACTCTTCCTTTTTGTATTAACGCAGTTTACTAACTTTCTAAAAATAATTATTCATTTCCAACCTAACTTTCTAAAAATAGAAATTTTACATTTCTTAATCTAACACTCTAAACGCTAAACCTATCTTAAATAACTAACACAAAATACGTATACGTATATATACTTACACATTAAAGACAAATCACTAAATTTCCAATAATTATTTTCCTTGTCACTTAAAAGTGAACGAAAGGAAATCACCATTTTTCACCATTAATCCAATCTTTTTGAATGCTCACATTCTAACGATGGATTTCCACTAACTCATAAACACATATTCATACACATAGCACATAATTCACATAAGCCGCACATCACCATAGACATAAAGTCAAATACTAAGGGTTTGACTAACCTGCTCAAGTCATGGTTGTCACATTCATAGACATGATTTAGTTTAAATGTGGTTTGCTAGTTTTCAAGAAATGATTGTTTATGGCTGAATATGTGTGTGATGTGCTAGAAAATGAACTGAGATGCTATAGGTTATTTTTGTTGTTCATATGGATGATTTATGTTAAATGTGGTTTGCCATTTGTGCGAAAAATGATTATGAGTTTTTGATTATGTGTGTGATGTACTATAAAATAAATTGTAATACAGTAGGTTATTTTTGGTGTTCATATGGATGATTTAGGCTAAATGTGGTTTGTTGTTTGTGTGAAAAATTATTTTGCGCAATTGATTATGTGTGTGATGTGCTAAAAATTGAACTGAGATGCAGAAGGTTATTTTTGTTATTGATAGGGATGATTTAGGTTAAATGTGGTTTGATTGTTCTGTAAAAAGGATTATGTGTGCCTGATTATATGTGTGATGTGCTAGAAAATGAACCGTAATGCAGTAGTTATACGTGTTGTTCATAGGGGAGATTTAGGCTAAATGTAGTTTGTCGTTTGTGTGAAAATGAATGTGTGTGCCTGATTTTGTTTGTGATATTCTGGAAAATGTAGAGTAATGCCGTAAGATGTATGTTTATGTTCATAGGCAAGATTTAGGCTAAATGTGGTTTACTGCATTGCAATTTTATTTCTGCTGCATTACAGTTATACCCTAATGTATGTCAGTTTAAATTCTATTGCGTCACAAAGATATATATTGTTGTTCATAGGCAAGATTTAGGATAAATGTGGTTTATCTTTTGTGAGAAAATAAATACGTGTGCCTGATTCTGTTTGTAATATACTACAAAATGAACAGTAATGCAGTAGAATATAACTATAATGCATTAGATAATATTTGTAATGTATTTATAATATGTCAGTTTCAATTCTATTGCATCACACAGTATATTTTGGTATTTTGGTATTTCTACTACATTATTGTTATTTCTACTGCATTACAGTAGAATATAACTGCATTATAGTAGAATATAACTGTAACTGCATTAAAGTAAAATATAATTGTTTGCCTGCTATTGTGTATGATGTGGTAGAGTAATGTCTGTAATGCAGTAGGTTTATAAGGTTATTCATAGAGATGATTTAGTCTAAAATGTTGCTTGTCGATTTTTCTAAAATTGATTATGTTTGTCTGCTATAGTCCATGATGTGGTAGAGTAATGTCTGTAATGCAGTAAGTTTCTAAGATTGTTCATATAGATGATTTAGTTTAAAATGTGGCTTGGCGTTTTTTGCGAAAATGATTGTGTGTGATGCGGTTGAAAATTAATTGAGATGCAATATGATGTATGTTGATGTTCATAGTTGAATATAAATAGTAATGCAGTAGAATATAACTATAATGCAGTAGAAAATATTTGTAATGTATTTATAATTTTTTAAGTGCATTAAAGTTTTGTTTGTACTGTATTATAGTTATATTTTATTGCATGTCCTTTTAAATTCTATTGCATCAGAAGGTATATTTTGGTATATCTATTGCATTATTGTTATTTTTACTGCATTACAGTAGAATATAACTGTAATGCAGTAGAATATAAGATTATAATGCAGTAGAACATAAAATTATATTTTGATGCAGTTGTTTTGAATGCTAATGCAGTTTTATTTCATCTTATGATACAATAGTTTTATTTAATGCACTTGAATATAAATTGTGATGCAGTAGGTTTTGAGTTTCGCGTATGAGAATGTTATTCTACTGCATCACTGTATTTTTCTACTGCATTATTGTGTTATAATACAGTTGCATCTAAATGTTTATAACACTACTGCATCCCAATGTTGTTCTACTGCATCACAGTGTATGCCTAATTGCGTGTGTGATGTGGTTGAAACTGAACTATAATGCAGTAGCTTATAACTTGTTGTTCTTATTTATTATTTAGGCTAAATGTGCTTGTCCTTTTTGCGAAAATGACATGTGTGTGGATTATGTGTGTGATGTGGTTGAATTTGAACTGTAATGCAGTAGGTTGTAACTTGTTGTTCATATTTAACTTATGTTTGCAACATTTCTGTATATTTGCTAATATTATGTGTGCGGCTTCAAGAATATAAATAAATACTAGTTACAAGAGCTTAGAGATTGTCATATATTTTTCTTTAGGATGCATGCGCCACTCGGCTCGTCGAAGGCCCAAGATGAATCAGGTGGTGTGAGCTTTGGAAGGATATGTCTCATTATCTGACTTAAACGATGGAATCCAATAAAGACACAACCTAGACTATGTGTCCCACAGAAGTTGAGACGATGATATGATCATTTTGAGTTTTCTGATTGATTTTCCTCAAGTAGACCAAATTAAGAAATGATTTTGGAAATAGAAAGAAATGTGTAAAGTTTTTTGCTTTTGTATTGTACACTGCATCACTATTATTTCAGGTGCATATATTTTTTTTATGTAGTGCATTATAATTTTTATATATGTTTTTGTAAGTTACGTTTTGTAGTACATAATACTTTTTATCTTCTGTATCTTTTATGTTTGGATTTAATGCATCATAGTTACTGCATCATAGTGTTATTGTTGAGTGCATCATGATGCAGTAAAATAACGTTGTTATGCGTAGTGTTAGTTATATTTATATATATATATTATATATATATATATACTATATATATATATATATATATATATATATATATATATATATATATATATTGTGATGTAGTAGATTAATTCTTTGGGAGCAATAGTTAACATTGTGATGCAATAGATTATTATTGTAATGTAGTAGATTTATAAATATAATGATGTAGTATATTTATATAATGTGATGTAGTAGATAACGTAGTGATGCAGTAGACACCTAATGCATCATAGTAATAATGTTAATGCATCACTATTATTTGTTAATACATCATAGTTTCATTTCAAGTGCACCACGGTGTTTGTGTTTATATAACATTGATTCAGTTGTAAAAAGCGTAGCATACAGATCATTAATGCAACATTAACTTAGTTTTATGAAATATCATTATTTTTATATGTTACTACATCAAAGTGATATTCCTAGTGCATCATTGTGTTTTTTTTACTGCGTCACTATTATCTGTTGGTGCATCATAGTGTCTAAGAAGAGTTGATTTCAAATAACATCGGAAGAAACATAAGCAAACAAGTTGTGCCTTAAGAGTTGATTTTGAGAGAATCTACACGCCAAATAATGATTGTTTCTTTGTCTTTTTCCTTCTTTTTCAAATTAAAACACTGATTCAGTGTAAAGAATAGAAGGTATATCAACAGTTTTAATGGAAGTTTATCTAATGTTTATCAGTTTCTTTGGGGTTCATCATGATGTAGTACGTCTATAAATTATAGTTCTCTTCTTATATCCTTAGTATCTTTTCAATTCATATTTAATGCATAATATTTACTGCATCATGGTGTTATTGTTAGTGCATCATGATGTAGTAAAATAACATTATGATTTAGTAGATAACATTGTGATGCAGTAGATTTATATATTTTGAGGCAGTAAAATAATATTGTTGATGCAATAGATTTATACATTGTGATGCAGTAGTTTTATACATTATGATGCAGCAGATTATTCATTCTAATGCATAGATAACATTGTAATGCAGTGGATTTATACACTGTGATGCAGTAATTTAAAACATTAAGTTTTATTAATACTTAAAAAGAAAATTCAAGTACTAGCAGGGATAAAGGATTAACTATGTTATATCAATTATAAATGTAGTTAATGCATGAAACATAACAATTTGAAGCACATAAGATTTTAGGTACATCATTCAAAAGTAATGCAATAGGAATAAAACATTGTTTTTAACAATCCACAAGTATTATCCGAGAATCCTTATTACGCATTCAGCAATCCTTTGATGCAATCCGTCATTCTGTATACTCCTCATCAGCAACTCTTTTAACAATATTCTTCTTTTTTGTTGCAGCAAGTTCTTCATCCAAATTCCTTTTGTTTTCTGATCCTAGATATCCTTATTCTGTTTATTGCAGGTCTACTAACCACCTCTTGTTTTTCGTCTACTTGTTCTTTGTTATTCCTACCTGTAACATGATCAAACAAATCCATTATAAAACATCTACTACATCACTACTTTATACCGGCTGCATTAAGCATATAAATACACACACAAACAATTTTTGACAAGTAATACACCCTATGTGTGACTTAATCGAACCTTATATGCCATAGATAAGAACAGATTGCATCACTGCATCATGCATACAATACACACACAAACACTTTTGGACATGTAAAATACCATACGCATGATCTAACCTAACCTTATATATCACATATAAGAACTTGCTACATCACATCATGCATGTATATACACACATAGCCACTTTGAAATGAGCACCTACTGTATCATTACTTTAAACCAAATGCATGATGCATACAAAGACACTCACACACACTTTCTTAATGTAAAACACATTATGCGTAAACTAATCTAACCTTATATGCCACATAGAAGAACCTACTGCATCATTCATTACACCAGCTGCATCATGCATACAAATAGATAGATAAACACTTATTGACATGTAAAACACCCTAGGCATGAGCTAACCTAACCTTATGTTCCACAAACAAGAACCTACTGCATCATTACATTACACCAGCTGCATCATGCTTACAAAGACACACACATACACTTTTTGACATGTAAAACACCCTACGTGTGAGCTAACCTAACCTTATGTACCACATAAAAGAACCTACTACATCATTAAATTACACAAGCTGCATCATGCATACAAAGACACACACATATACTTTTTGACATGTAAAACCACCTACACCGTACACATAAACAACCTATTACACAAAACAATACTGCATTACACCCACTGAATAAACCTAATGCATTACAACGTGTATAAACACTTGTCCACCGATAATAATATCTAGTGTCCATCACAATACGGACCCTAGCGCATCACAGTTATTAGAATCAACATGTGAGCATTTTATTTAAAACACCTGATGTGTAAAGTTTACATAGACACGTTTTTCAGCATATCTTTTTTTAAACTCATGTTGGCATGAATGTTCTAAATACCACTAACAAAACAAATCATGCTTTTTCAACTTATCTCGACTTCTAAACAACTTTATGAATGTGCTGAAATCATGTAATCTTTATAAGCGTTGCTAATAAATAACAAAACTTATTCCTTTTTCAATAAGGCAACATTACCCAAAAACTGGAACACCTACTGCATCTTAGTTTAAAATCAAGTGCATCGCACAAATAACCAAACATACAAACATAAATAACCTACCGCATTACAGTTAAAATAAAAACCTACTGCATCATATCATGAAATACAACCGCATCACAGTTATAAACTCTAGTTGAGACATTTTATCAAACACCTTGTAAGTGACCTTCGTAAAAACGTTTTGTATTATATTGTTTTTTATTGTTCCAGATATTAGGAAGAAACATGATTTGTAAATTTGAATCACACTCTAAATATGACATAAATTAGATTCAATACAAAAAACACATAATACTGCAACATTAAGGTATTTAAACATGGATCTTTCATTCTATTAATTCACATACCGAGCTACACTTATAAGAGTATGATGAATCAATTGGCATCAAGAAAATAGCTATTGAATTCGTTAACTTTGAATTAAGGTTAATGAATGAATTTTTGAAAATAGCTATTAGATAATGATGAACGAAGGTGAAGATACCGTGGAGAACGGTGGGGACGGCGGAGGTGAGTAGCAGTGATGGTGTGGAGGATCCATTTTAGATTTACAAAAATCAACCTGCAAAATATTTAAAAGAAAATTACTCAGCATGATACTACAAAAGCTACTACATGACAATACAAAATCTACTGCATGATAGTACAAAACTTATTGCATGACCTTATAAAACCTACAGCATTAAGCATTAAAAACACACACAGAAACTCTGGTAAAGTATATTAAAAATCAAATGAACTACTAAATAAAGTGTAATACACTAGTAATAAAACTGTGATGCACTACTAATTTTTTTTATAAAGGAAGATGGTATACTTGTTTGAGCGGAAAGTAGCATCAAAGGAGACAATATCTAACCAAAAGTGGCATAGTCCCTAATTGCTTGTTCATCGTCCAGTGAAGACTAACCAACTTATCATCATCGGCTACAATAAAAAAATGTTAAGAAACTCATACAATCCTATAAAAATTCAAACAGAACCTTAAAATGAAAATTTATCTCTACTTTATCCTAGTTAATCATTGTGTTATCTCTACTGCCTCAAATCCTATACCTTTCATTACCTTTCTGTTACATAGGCGTATCTATTCTACTCTTATATCTATTGCATCATACTCTTACAACCACTGAATCATACTATTATAACTACTCATCCAATTCAAAAAGTACACTACAAAGAAATCTGATACAAACAGTCTTATATTTTTTGTACATCACTGTTAGTATTTTATATTCTGCTGCATTACAGTCTTATATTCTACTGCATTACATTTATATTCTACTGTAATGCAGTAGAAATAACAGTAATGCGGTAGAATATAAGAATGTACATTACCGTATACATTTCTAGCACCTGAAAGCCTGTGTCTGAATCGCTCTTCATGGTTTAGTATAACGCTCAATACGTCAACTATACTAGAAGCAACTTCAACTTCATGTTAAAGACTTAACAAATACGCACTCTCCAGTTTTGAGTCTTTTTTTTTAATACAATATCACTATACATTGAGATTAAAATATATTTTTTATTCAGTAAAAAATAATTGTGATGTAGTACAAAATATTTGTAATGCAGTAGAATATTAACTATCGTGCAGTAGAATATCTTTAATAAAAACATACCCTTCTTTTATATCTAAAACCAGTACTTTGATGCTACCTTAAATTCCATTGCATAAAAGATGTGCCGCCAAAGAAGACCATATGCCTCGTAGTGCTTACATCCACATTCAAATTCCATTTCATATTTACATAAATCAACATGCGAAATATTTAAAAGAAAATCATTCAGCATGATAGTATAAAACCTACTGTATGACAGTACAAAACCTATTGCATAAGAGTACAAAACCTATTGCGTGACAGTACAAAACCTACTACATTAAGCATTAAAGAACACATAAAAACTTTAGTAAAGTATATAAACAAATCAAATGAACTACAAAATAAAGGGTAATGCAGTAGTAATAAAACTGTGATGCACTACTAAATTTTTTATAAATGAAGATGGTATACTTGTTTGAGCGAAAGGTAGCATCAAAGGATACGATATAATGCCAAACATCCGCAAATCCTCAAATATGGTAACAACAATCTAACTCCATTTTATTACTTCACACGATAATAAAAACCGATTAACTTTACTTGATCAATAAGCAATTACAAACATAAATGTTATCTATATCAGTGTATCACACTTTTAGCAACAAGTTCATCACAAGGTGTATAAACAATTGGTCCATCACAATACATAATTAGTACATCACAGTATGCTCCTAGCACATTACAATTATAAAATATCATGTAGGCATTTTATTAAACACCTGATGTGCAAGTTTTATATACACGCTTTTCATCTACTTTTTTTAAACATATGCTGAATGAATGTTCTAAATACACTAACAAAACAACTTATTCATTTTCAACTTATCTCAACTCTATTCAACTTATATGAATGTGTTGAAATCATGTATCTTTCTAAGCTTTGCTAATAAAACAACTTGTTCCTTTTCAATAAGCACATTACAATCATCTTTCTTATAACACACATTTTACCTTGAAAATTGATAAGCCTTGTGCAAACTCCATTTCCAAGCACTTAATATGGGTGATGAGCTTATAGAATCAACTATTTTTTATACAGCCACATCTGATTATATATGAATCAGATACTAACAAATTGTTCTTAATATATATATATATATATATCAATTAGACACTGATAATCTTACTGCATCATAGTGTAAAATCACTGCATCACATATATAAAAAAATCACATATCCAAATACTTAATATGGGTTATGAGCTTATAGAATCAACTATTTTTTATACACACATCTGATTATATTTGAATTAGATACTAATAACTTGTTCTTAATATATATATATATATATATATATATATATATATATCAATTAGATACTGATAATCTTACTGCATCACAGTGTAAAAAATAAAAAAACAAAAAATTAAGATCTTACTATCATTATTATTGATGTTGAACTAGTTGTTGATGATGAAAACTCATTTTTAATTGATGACGAACATTTGTTATTCGATGATGATGAACGATCATTCAGCGTATCAAAAATCAATCAATAGTATTGATCGAATCGCTGGTGAATGGTGGAGATGTATGATGAATGGTGGAGATGTATGATGGTGGTGAATCGATGATGTTGAATGTTGGTGTTGATGATGATGTATGGTGGAGAAGATAACCGACCGGAAGAAACATAATCGACGTGAGGAAAGAAAAAGAAAAATTAAACATTATATAGGGTTGGTGACAAAAGTCAAAAATACCCTTGATCGTATAAATTAAAGGCGGGAGTATTTTGGGACACGTGGCAGCCTGGCATGTCATCTTATCCTTTTTATTATAAAATCTTTTTTATTTTACCCCAACTCTATATATATATATATATATATATATATATATATATATATATATATATATATAAACGCTCAAATATATATATATAAATAACAATTTCATTTATTAGAAAGATCAGAGTTACATAGGTCCCAAAAGACAATAGATAATTCTACCTTTACAAGTCTTAAATATAATCAAGATAAAAATAACATATACTAAATAAATATATATATATATTATATAAAGTATATATATATAGATACCATAAAAATATATTAAAAATACATAAATATCGAATATAACAATACATATATATATATAAACATATATAAATATAAAATCCCCAAATAATTACATATATATATATATATATATATACACACACACATATATATATATATATATATATATATATATATATATATATATATATATACGTATATATATATATATAGATATCTATAAACAACATCTCTGTACGAAAATATAATATATACGTATATATATATATATATACACGATATAAATATAATAAATACTAAATATCTATATATATATATATAACGTATTTACTAATATAATTATATCCAACATAATTAATCAGAGTTGGGGTAAAATAAAAAGAAAAGTTTAAATAAAAAGGGTAGAAGGAACCACAATAACCTACCACCTGTCCCTTTCACCCTGCCCCTTAAATTATATCCATAGGGTATTTTCGTCAGTTCACGTCTACACATATATAAACCTATTATTCACCTTTTATTCTCATTCATCTTTCACAATCTATTCTTCGTTCTTTTCTCTCCCACCCTCCCTCCCGCCTCCAGTTTCATTTTCACCACCATCACCTTCATATCCACATTCACCATCGTTCCCCACATTCGCCACCGTTTCCTACTTCAATAGATTTGACATTTAAAAGTGAAAGTATGTTTTTCCAATTGTTTTTACTGTTACCATGACATGGGATTTTGAATATTTTAATTCGTTTTTTGTATTGTTATTGATCTATGTTATACATTCAAAGTTTGATTTACACTATATCATGTTTCTTTCTGAATTTGAAACAAGATTGAGAAAAAAAGATACAAAATGTGTTTTGGAAAGTTGCATACAAGATGTTTGTTAAAATGTATATGTAATATTTTATAACTGTGATGCATTAATTTTTTACACTGTAATGCATTAACTGTTATGCTTTAATTATTTTGGTCAATTTTTAATGGAAAAGGCTTGTATGTATGGTTGTATGTATGATGCATGAGAATAGAATTGTTGATGCTTTATTGAAGAGTTATTGGTTTTTTTTCAGTTTCATATGAGTTATTGCTTTTTTAGTTTTATCTGTTAATTGAAGATGATTTTGTTTATGATTTTATATACGATTTTTATCTCTTTGTTACTGTTCTATTTATTTTAGTAGTCTTTTTGTTGTGATGTAGTGGATATAAAACTATGATGCCGTGTTCCGCTTGTCAAATTGATGTATCAGGTTGCTTACAGTTTATTAGGTATGATTTAGTGTACTTTTGATTATGGAATACTAATTGTAAGAATTGAAAGTTAGGTACATCCCTCTTCTGCAAAAAGCTTATGGTTTTCTTATATATCATTTTTGGCTTCTCTTATCTGCTTTGTAGATCCTGTGTCCATTCATCTATTTTATAGGATAGGAAGATAAGAAAAACACGGGGGACCAAAGAATTAGCAAAAGAGTAAAGGATTTCTCTGAATATGTTTGCAGAATTTGTTCTATTTACAAGCATTTTTAGACTGACACTTACAAAAACCAAGAACTTAAGGTAGTCATAGAATTAGCCCTAAGCACCGGCTATCCCTAAAAGCCTAACAATGCTAATGCAGGACTAGCAATAAGAAGAAAGATATTCTTAAAAACATGAACACTCTACACTCCCACTGATGTTTGACACAATACTTGGTTCAAAGATCTCATTTAGTTCTGCATATGAGCCCCAACACAGACTTTTTTGTTTAACAGAACAACTGATTTATTTCTCGGGAGGTTGGCACCACCTTAAAATGACACATTCACTGTCAATGAACCACATCAAATCTGTTTTTACCAAATCCAAATGTTGTTCAGGAGTTGAGGGCGCAGTATAACCTTCAAATGCTCAATGACTGTTATCAGGTACCTTGTCTTTATACAAGTTGCTATATTACTCTTTCAAAACTCTGTTTATTCATTTATTGTATATTGGGTACACATACTAGATGGATACCATAAGTTTCTGGTGTTATCAGTTATTAGTATAGAATATGTAGGCTAGTTTAAGCGAGTAATGATTAACTTATCTCTCTATTTGCTTGTCTCAGATGTAAACTATAGATATTCTTGATAATTATGGTTTATGGTCAACTTGAGGTAAACCTTTAGGCTCATAGTTGTTGTGGTAATACATTCTGCAAGTAATACATGATGTAATAGAGTTATGCAATACACTATATTTTATTTTTAGTAGTTCCAGTTTTCTAAATCATGTATAACATCTCGATTAAAACACATATAGATACAAGTGAGCATAGTTTCTCTTCTTGGACACGAGTTGTGCTGATAGTTTTGTGTTTGTCCTTCAATGTGACATCATGTTCTCATTTATTTTAAATATGAGTCACTTTCCCCAACAAGTCCTTGGTAGCAGTTTAGTAATAACTTAATACCATGATTATAGTTAATTTGTGGAAGTCTGCACCTTTGTAATTAGGCTTAAGTTAACCGGTCATGTGCTTAAGGGGTGTTTGGATGTGGTTATAAATTTAGTTGTCTGTAATTAGTTACTTTTACTTACGAGATAAATTGATTTTGATGAATCAGTCTCATACTAGCTACAGTAGTACAGTTACTTATATTTCACTCCTCGTTACCAACTTTATTTAAAAATACTGTTTTAGGACATAAAATTTTCTTATGTTGATTACATATTTCTCCTTACAGGTTATGGTATATATTTTATATTAACACTTGTTGCTGCTTGTAAGAACTGGATATGCTGGTCGAACTCATGTGGTTTTGTTGTGATGGGTATCCCTCTTTCTCTGTTATTCCTCTCATTTAAAGAAAATTCATATAACGCACCTACAGATGTAGATAATTATAAGTATTTCATTTTGCAGCATTGCCCAAGATTCTATTTCTTGTAGCGTTTCTTATTTTTCTATCTTTCTGGTATGTTGTGTCTGATGTCCAAAATTTTTATTAATATGTGGTAGATTTATAAGCATGTTTGGTAATATAACTTATAAATTACATTAGTATCGTTGCAGTTTCTTGTTCAGTAGGTGCTAGTTAGAATTTTAATTTGAGAAAAACCAATGTCTATGACTAAATTAAACGGTTCAATAAGATAATAAAGTTACATGGATTAGTATATTGTTATATAGTGTGCAATCTAAAGTTTTCGCAAGAGACTACTAGAAAAAGCAAATTTAATAGTTCAGCTATTAGATCTTTCATCTCGTATTTGAATTGTGGTGTTGTACGGAGCTAGTGTGTAACCTAGAGATAACCTTTTTGCTATATTATAGGGTTGACCTTTGCCATCAGGCAAATGACAAAGATGAGGATGAAGGTTTTCCTCGGGAACCATTGTTAGAGAAAGTAAACAAGGCCAATTTGAAGGTCAAAAGTCGAAGAAGATGTTGCAATATTCAGATATTTCCTATTGGCAGCCGTCAACAAGTTGTGATATTGGTATGCAAGCTACTTAGATATTGATAATCTATTTATTCGTTGAAGAGGGAACTTTTAGTCGCATATGTCGATCTATTAAAGTTTTATTCACGTTTTTTTAACAGGTTACTCTGCTAATATTTGTGATAATGCTGGCATCATCTATGCTTATATGGATTGGCCTGGGAAAGAATCCTATATATTAATCAGTTGTACAGGTACAACATCTTCATATTCAGTTCTATATACATATGCATATATGTGGAGGAGAAATAATAAACGTATATATGATGCAGGTGTATGTAGATACTTTTGCCGTTGCAATGCTTTTACTAGGGGGTGCACTATGTCCTGAACTTGCTCCTAAACCGTTATGCAATAGCTGTCAAGTTAATGTTCTTTCTAATTTCCTACAGAATAGTCCTAAGAGAACGTTGCACCACTTACTTTTAGCTTTGTGCCTCATCGTGTTTTTGTATTCCTTATGGCACATGTCCTGAACTAGCTTCTAAATTATTTTCAATAGCCATCAACTAAATGATATTCCTATAGATTTGTTAAAAGAGAGCATTACATAACTTACTAATTTACTTCAGTTTGTTATGTTTAGTAAGCGAAAAATTTACCCAAACATTTCATGTTTCTTTTTCACTTTAGGGTTGGTGAATGGTTTACATGGTTCACATTTCACCATTGGCTTCTTTATTGTCCATGTCGACTTATTAATATAAATATTTGTCCATCATAGTGTATATTTCATGCGTCTCACATTATAAATATCGGGTGCATCACAATTTAAATATTTGGTGCACCAAAGTTGTTTTTTACTGCATTATATTTAAATATGCTCTGCATTGCAAATTTTACTGCATTAAATTGTATATTTTACTGCATCAGTGTAAATTTAACTACATTGAATTGTATACTTTACTGCATCAGATTTTAAATTTTACTGCATCACATTGTTAATTTTACTGCATTAAATTATATATTTTACTGCATCACTATTTAAATTTTACTACATCACGATGTACGTTTCAATTGTTATCGTCGGTTTGGACATAATGAAATTGATGAACCATCGTTTACACAGCCTAAGATGTACAAGGAAAAAACATAGTTAAGTCGGTTTTTTCTAGTTTCTAGGTTTTGAACTTATTGCTTTATGTATAGTTTCTAATGCGTACACGTGATCTTGCGTAATATGATGTTTAGATTAGTTATATTCGTTATTATGTTATGTTTTGTTTTTTTCATTGATGAAGTTGA
>BQNB010078896.1:2953-30411 GCA_026074375.1 Tanacetum coccineum | reverse complement strand
CAAAAATTACTCACATGATAGTACTACTTTTACCTGAGCAAGCGAGTTTCCTCTCATTGTTAACTGACTCCGGTTCTAATCAATTTGTCCGACTCACAAAAGCACACAAGAAGTCACATACTAATTGTTACTGTATAATTCTTTTTGGAACAACATAATTCAGTAAGCAGCGCAACAAGAAGCTAGACGCAAGGAGAACAATTACAAATTGATTGAAAGAGCGTTACATGGATTTTCGAACCACTCGATCCAACTCTTAAACGAGAAAACAAATTTGTTCCTATACCTCGAAATAAGCCACAAAATCGTTTGGACCACCACGTCGAAAATCTTGGAGTGTGAATGATTTGAGGTTCACTTTTCCAACAAGGTTAAGTGTTGTATTAATATTAATGTTATGGATATTCCACCATTTAAGGATGTCCTTCCAAACCTTCACGACAAGGTTACAAGAAACAAAGATGTGGTTCGTGATGAAAATTGATAGGAATTGAGAATACTCACTACAAGAAAAAAGCCTTTCAATGACACACAAAAAGTGTCAGGAAAAGTCAGAAAAAGTGTCACTAAAAGACTTTCTTTTTCACCTTCACTTTTAGAAAGTGTCATTAAAAAGTCCAGGCGGAAAAGATATACAGTGACCTTATTTATTGACACTTATTAGGTCAGATAGGTTTTGACATGATTTCTGACACATACCAATGTTGTCACAATAGGTGTCCTAAAAATCCGCCTATAAAAATTCTGTTCAAATGTAATTGCCGTATGTACATACATTTTAGTCTGCCATATTTATTCAAAATTAACACATAAAAAACTAATAATGAGTAACAAAAAAACTAAGATTGAAACCTATTTATTATTTTAACCATATATCGGTATAGAATAAGTATTTTGCCGTAGACCACAAACAAGAAAAACGAACATCTTTCTCAGAATGAAATTTGCAGAAATGAATATCGTAATCCAACTAAACATAACTGAGCTAAAAAAAGATGAGTCACGCAAATAACATTTTCAATTTAGACCTCATACACACCAACAGTCCAAACCAGAGATAAAAATTTCAACTGTTATCAACATTACTCCTTTGAAGACTGTTGGGAAAAATATGGCTTCTGAACAAACAAATACTTAAATGTTTAGATTTTGTCCTCACCTGATGTCGTTTGCTCAGGTTGCTCAGGTTTAAGTTTAAGTTATGAAACTTGGGAAAATATGGCTCTAACTAACAAAACTTAAAGATTCTATTGACGGCAGGTGAGGACAAAAATTACATGTGATTTCAGTTACATTAATCAAAGCAACACAAAATGAAGCAAATATCAAAATTGAACGACACTTTAAGTTTTTTGTCCCTCTACCTGATGTCGTTTGCTCAGGTACGCTTCCATTAATAAAAATCTATGCTACAGCATAATACCCATAGCATGAATATGTCAATTTCATAAAACCATTGTAAGGGAACTATTGAATTTTGTGAAGTTTAGGTTAGCCAATTTTTAGTTTCAGTCCCAACAATAGAATAGTTTGAACCACTTTCATATACTTGTTGTAAAAGAAAATGCAATCAATAATACCTAATTCGACAATAATTTCCCTCTGAATGAAGGGCTTGAAAGACTACAGAGATATGATAGTCAACCATGTCATCACAAGCCTGAGTAAAAACGTCGTGCTAGTCTCATCTTTTGAATCAGGTTGACTTTTCTTGACCTCGGTATCTCGTTTGAAGGAGTTGGGAGACTGTTCAAAGGATTGGTGTCTCGTTTGAAGCGACTTTGGGCCATCACTTTCGTTCTCGTCCATACAAATCGATGCTCTTAAATCACTACTAAGCAGTCCAACTCAAAGTCTGTCAAAAAACATATAATCAGAATCAGATTAACTTAAGTCAAATAAATTAGGAATTTAGTTTAATAGATACTTTAAAACAAATATTTCAGTTGTTTATTGCATCAGTCTATGTAATGATGGCTTATACATTAATTAGTAAACTAGACATACTGGATTGTTAGCTGCTGATGTTCCAAAACATATGTCGGATAGTTTGGCATCAGGGCTCGGGGTTGTCTGTAACTGATTAAACAAGAAAAAAAATTAGTTCTTTAATGCGTAGCACATGAAACACAAAACTATCGCATTATCAAGAAATAATAAAGATTTTTTCGGCATTCCAAAAACTTACCCAGAACTAAATATGGGTAGAAACCCGAATACGAAAAATAAAAATTATATAGAAAACAAAAAATCATACATGAAACATAAGGACATTAAGAATTTAAGAAGGAAGAAACTAGAAAATAATGCACGGAACATATACAGTTAGGCTACTATGCAAAACATAAGAAAAAAACATAATATAGTCACAGAGCAACCTCGTAAGAGCGGGTGGTCAGAGCTGCATATTGCAGGTAGGTTCCCATGGAATCCTTGATCGTGATTTGTGAGTTAACACACATAGATAGTGCATGGGTCACAGATTCTAACATGTATAACAATCCTAACCTCAACTTTTCAGTATCTTCAACCACATCATGATATTCAAAACGGATTTGTTCCACCTAACACACATAAGAATAAGTGCATGTGTTCAAATTCTAACATGTATAGGATCGTTGAAACAACACGCACAGAACATCTCTAAACACAAACCAAAAGGGTGGTTTTAAATCAAATTATTAGAAGCTAACCAACCTGATGTTATAGGTCTTCAAGAAACAAAAAGTGGTTTGGTTGATGATTTTTTGGTAGAGGATATGTGGGGAGGGAAAGGTTATGGGTGAAATACGAGTAGAAGTCTCTGAAATTACTTTGGAATAATGTGTAATCTCATATAATCAGTTTTCTTGTAGACTTGCAGCTTGCATGAAACTAAAAAACCCCTAAACTAACTTCTACAATAATAAAACAAGTCAACTAAAAACGCAAATCCAAACGCCCATGTAATACATAATTTTGCGGTAAGATAACTCACACTTACCGATTTCAATTGTACATGAATGAAATCCACTAACTGTTGACTTGACAAGGCAATCGAATATAAAAATAAAAGTAATTATTAGAGTAATAGTTTTAGTGTTTGACATCAAGGAGAATTTAGCAGTTACTATTCTCTATTTCATCAACAAAAACTTGTTTTGCTTTAAACTCTCGTATCCGCCTCACGATTTTATTCACCTATTATTAAGTAGATACAAAATTGAACTCACACACACACCAACGATATTCATGCAGGGAAGCAAAAATTAAACTGAGAATGCAAGGTTTTGCATCGACCTGAATATGAATTATGACAAACAAAAAAATTATGAAAATACCTATAGCTCTTGTAAGATTCAGACTGCCATTAACTCTCCCGGCATGAATAAAACCACCCGCTTTTAGTATCCTATCCCTCTCTACCTCAAGCCCTGGCTTGTGATCTCGAGATAGATTATATGCCTGTTATAAAATAAAACCACGATTTGTTTTCAGGCCATCTTAGCCCATATGTGTCCACGTTAAGTTAATACTAACAGTTGATTTAATCACAAGACAGGACAATATGGTGATATTACCTCGCCCTTCCACGAAATTACGCAACGAGAGTTGCCAGCATTTGCGACAACTAGTTGATTGCCCCTCATGATAGCCACACACGAAGTACACCCAGATGTTGGCCCACTGAAATCAGAATGAGGCCCACATTGGCTCATTTCTATACGCATATAAAGTTTGCACAAGCTTGAATACTTATACTAACATATTTGTAAGACTTCCACATCAAAGTTAAACTCGAAAGGCAAAAAAATTCTACCTCAGTGCCCTATTTGTATAAAAACTACATCAAAGTTAAACTCGATAATCAAGAAGTCCAATCAATCGTCTATATAATTAATACAAACAACATACACTACCTACTTGCAACCAACTACAGAGTATAAAATACAACTATTTCCCCACACCTAAACTAACCTATTCGAACAGTTTGTGACTTGGCAGTTCAGTTACGTCACCCACTTTTCCAAAATCTGGTGTGTAAACTTTACACCTTGTTTATAATAACTTTCCCCCAGACTTAACACGCAGCATATCGGATGATAAACATCAATTCAATATCCTATCAATACTAAACCAAATATCCAAAACCGTACACCGTAGGTTTTGAATTTATAAGTGATCATTTCCTAAAAGTAAATTGGCTCATATTCTTATAAAGCGTTTCAGGCCTCAACCAACTATGAATATTCAAACGACGAAAATAAAAAAAGTATGAATAAAAACTGCATACAGCACCTACTTGCAACCAACTATAAAAAAACAATGTCCTGTAACCTAAACAGTAAAATATCCGATATTTTTTTTAACACCGAACCGCTAGTAACTTGTCAGTTCAGTTACGTGACTCACTTATCCAAAATCTAATCTAAGATAACACATGTAAACTATAAACATAAAAAATAACCATAACCTATCAATAGGTCTATCGGCGCTCGCCAAATTAAAACTAATATTCAAAATTAACTAACTAAAAAAACAGATGGAAACATCATGATTTAACTATTCTTATCATATAACAGGTCTATCTACATCAAATAATAACCGCTATTTAGAACCCTGCTATTAACCTATAATCAACCAATTGAAGTGACTTCATCAATCAAAATCACATCAACCTAATCTCAACATCGCATTTAGAAACTAATTTTGTCAATTCAGACTTAAATTTACAATTAAAATCAAATCTAATAACTAATTTCATCACTATTAAAATAAACAAAATTAAAATAAAAATATACCGAATTGAGTGACGATCTACAGTGAGCTTCGATTAAACCCTAACGAATTTGTATGTTGCGGAATTGAGTGAGTGCGTGTGAAGGTGGGTAAAGATTTTCAATTCAATAGCGAATTGAGTGAGTGAGTGAGTGTGAGTGTGAGGGTGAGGGTGACGATTTGGGGAAAAAGTTTGTGAAAGGGGGTGGATATGTTGTGTTCAGGTTAAAAAGTTAATTTATTTAGTAGTTAATACATTTTGTTTAAAACTTTGAAGAGTATAGATACAACTTGTAGCGGTGTCAAAAAACCGACTTGACCTGAACTCGAAACCGAATAAGCGATAAGTTTGTTCGGGTCGGGTCACTCGAGTCAAAAATCTTATTCGAGTAAATTCGGGTCAACCCGACATCTAAATAAGGTCGGGTATCGGGTTGAAATGTTTTGGTTAATTCGGGTTCGGGTCAACCTGATTGACCCAAATACAAATTTTTTAATATAAATTTTTAGATTTATATTTAAAAGAGTAAAAAAAAGAATTTTTTCTTGTCATTTTACACAAATTCGGGTTGACCCGACCCGAATTGACCTGAAGTTTAAATAGTGTCGGGTTCAGGTATGGAATTTTTACCCTTAACCCGAATTGACCCGAACACGACCGGGTCAACCCGATTAACACCCCTAGATACGAGTTAGAATTTTCGTAGCACTTTTTTTCTTTGATAAAACCTACTTATATTCACACTTTCTAAAGAAATAGTTAAAAAAAGTTATTTCCACTCACACTCTTTAGGGTATTAGGTACAAAACACGGGACCGAGTATCGGACTAAAATGTTCGGTACATGTCTGGGTCGATTCAGGTCCGGTCCGGTCCAACATAGCATAATGATCGGTTTTGCTTAAGACTGAATCAGACCGGACCAAACACCAAATATTAGAGAAAGGACGGACTGATGTTTCGGTCCGATCCACGGTCTATTATGTTCATTTCTATTTAGACGTTAGACTTTTTCCTAACACTTTTTTCGAGAAAAACTACATTTTTCTCACACTTTTTAAAAGTGTGAGTAAAAGTAAGACTATTACTTACATTTTGTAAAAAGTGTGGGTAAAAGTAAGACTATACTTACACTTTTTTAAAAGTGTGGGTAAAAAGTAAGACTACTACTTACACTATTTAAAAAGTGTTGGTAAAAATAAGACTTTTGCTTACACTTTTTAAAAAGTATGAGCAAAACTAAACAATTGCTTACACTTTTTGGAAAAGTGTAAGTAAACATGTACTTTTACTTACATTTTTTTTGTGTGTCATTAAAATTTGTGTCACTAAATGCCCTTTTTTTTAGTGATAAATCTATATATAAACCTCACAGTTTGGAGAATGGAGACTATGCGCTAAACCATAACATACATAACGGATGCCTTGAGCCAGACACGTCACCTTGACGAGTTTGTTTGTCTAGCTGGACTACAAGTGTTACCCTTGCATAGAGAATACAAGACCGATATAACAATTAGTGAACCTGCCCCGACTCCCATCCTATAGAATATGGACTGCCAATCGTATCCTTTTTTACACTCTTGGGATTTTGGTGCAATTTTTGGTACGAGTAGGATTGGACTTGTGCAGGTTATGTTTAATGGAAATCCGCACAATCCCTTGTTTCCCAAATAGGAATTATTCTCGAAGGTTTGAAATTGGTTGCCAGCTGGGATTCTTCCTTTCAATTGATTGTAGGACAAATTTAAAGTAGAAAGGAACGGAAGGGTAGATTGAATTTTTATGAATGAAACATTAAAAATAAGGGCTTCTATTTATAGGATACTTGTGACTCTTTAATAAATTAAATAGTTGTTGTCACTCGGGACTTTGCTAGTTCTTAAGTGTGGATAACCTATCTCGTTTATAGCTTTCGTATCCACAAAAACACTTCAGAGTTATCCGCCCTTGCAATCCCTCGAACTCGGCTTCTGCACTTGAAAGGGCCACCACTTTCTGTTTCTTGCTTCGCCACGTAACAAGGTTCCCACCAACTAAGGTAAGGTAACCTGAGGTTGATCTTCGGTCTCCTTTATCTCCTGCCCAATCTGCATCGGTATACAATTGAGTTTCTAAATGCCCATTTTGTTTGAACAAGACTCCATGCCCCGCCGTTCCCTTAAGATATCTTATAATTCTTAAGACTGCTTTCATGTGAGCCTTTTGAGGTTGATGCATAAACTTACTTACCACTCCCACAGCATGTGCTATATCGGGTCGGGTGTGTGAGAGATATATTAGTTTTCCTACCATTCGTTGGTATCTTCCTTTGTCAGCCAAGCGGGCTTTTTTCTCCATATAAAGCTTCTGATTCACAATCATTGGAGTGTCCGCTGGTTTGCAATCAACCATACCGATCTCTGCTAGTAAATCGAGAACATACTTCTTCTGGTACATGAAGATCCCCTGTTTTGATCTTAGAACTTCAATCCCAAGGAAATATTTGAGTCTTCCAAGGTCTTTCATTTCAAATTCTGTGAACAAGTTCTTCTTTAGTTTGGTTATTTCTTCTTTGTCATTTCCTGTAATAATCATATCATCAACATAGATTATTAGGCAGGTTATGAGATTGCCTCTCTGTTTGAGAAATAATGTATGATCTGAGTTACTTTGTTTGAACCCATAATGTTTCATGGCTAAGGTGAACCTCCCAAACCATGCTCTAGGGGACTGTTTTAATCCATAAAGGGATTTTTTTAGAAGGCATACTTCTCTTTCTCCAAAACTGTCCGTGAATCCACGTGGAGCTTCCATATAAATTTCCTCTTTTAGCTCTCCGTGTAAGAAAGCATTCTTTACATCAAACTGATGTAAGGGCCATCCTTTATTTGCTGCTATGGAAATAAGAACTCTGATTGTATTAATTTTTGCAACCGGAGAAAAAGTTTCAGAGTAATCAATTCCATATGTTTGTGTATGGCCTTTAGCTACTAATCTCGCTTTGTATCTTTCAATTGTACCATCAGGTTTGTATTTAATTGTAAACACCCACCGACACCCGACAGTTTTCTTCCCTGGCGGTAAGACACGTTTCTCCCATGTGTTGTTTTTTATAAGAGCTTTTATTTCTTCTTCCATTGCATCTTTCCAATGTTTTGATTTTAAGGCTTGTTCCGTATTAGCAGGGATTTCATCAGAATACATAGATAAGGCAAAAGCCTTGGCTTCCTCGGATAGATTTCCTTTGGCTATATTAGCAATTGGATATCTACTTCCTCTGGACACCTTTTCTGGGGAATATCTTTTCGGTGGAACTCCTCGATTTGCTCTTGGTGGCAATACATATCTTCCCGATGTGTCTTCTTGTGTGGGAAAGTTCACTTGCTCTTCCATATGTTCATTTTGCTCTACGTTAGTGTCATTTTGAGTGGCAAACATCTCCTGTTCTTGTATACTCTCACCTTGTCCTGATGTGTTATTAGTAGTTTCAATAGGTTCGGACATAGGAGAAGAGTGAGTATTACTTACCTCGGGTATCAGGTTAGGAGCTTCTTGGGCGTCACTAACGTTTGGGTCTTCAGGTTGTGTGGAGAAAGGAGACTCATTCTGTGTACTATGGTTCCTTCCTCCTTCATGTGTACCATAACTCAACCAACTAAGTGTGTCGATACATTCTCTCTCCCCCTGACCACTGTGTTGGGAGGAGTAGAAATACTTGGTTTCAAGAAAATCACAATTCATTGTGGTGATCATGTGACGAGTTTTTGGATTATAACACCTATATCCCTTTTGATTTACTCCATATCCCACAAAAACACATTTCTCGGCACACGGATCAAGTTTATCACGATATGATTTTGGAATATGAGCAAATACCGTACATCCAAAAACTTTAGGTTCAAGGGTAAGCACTTGCGGAAGTGTATGGTACTCAGAGAGTGTTTCTAATGGGGTTTTCATTTTTAGGATTTTTGTAGGAAGTCGGTTGATCAAGTTGGTGGCAGTGGCTAGAGCTTCTGGACAAAAAAAATTTGGAGCATTGGATTCAATTATTAGAGCTCTAGTCATTTCTAACAAAAGTTTATTTTTCCGTTCAACGACGCCGTTTTGTTCCGGGGTATGAGGACATGCGGTTTGATGAACTATCCCTTTGGATTGAAAAAATAGGTTCATTTGTGAGTTTATATATTCTTCACCATTATCTGACCTAACAACTTAGATAGATTTTTAGAATTGTGTTTGAATCATGGCATAAAATACAGTGAATCTATCATATACTTCAGCTTTATTTTTCAAAAAATAAATCCAAGTCATCCGGGTGCAATCATCAACAAATATTACATAATACCGGAAACTTTGTCCCCTAATAACAGGGGCAGGACCCCACACATCCGAATGAATTAATGAAAAAGGTACTTTAACTCTAATATTACTAAGTTTAAAGGTTTGTCTGTGGCTTTTAGCTAATATGCAAGTTTCACAAGAGATTGGTTTATTCAAAGAAAAAAGTTTAGGAAACAGAGTATGCAAATAACTACCGGAAGGATGTCTCCCAGTCTTCTGTGCCATAACCATGCTTCTCTTTCACTTGTTTCATGAGCTAGCATCACAGTTCTACTTGTAGTTAATTCATCGATGTAATACAACCCTTGTCTTTCAGTGCCACGCCCAATGATCGCTCCCGTCTTAATATCTTGTAAGATACAAAAGGTGGGTTGCATGATAACTGAGCAATTCAGCTCTTTTGTTACTGACTTATCGATAGGAGTTTATGTGATAGAGCTGGAACATAAAGACAATTAGAGAGCTTAAGTGTCGGTGAAATTTCAATAGTTCCCCCATTTCTTACATTCATTTTTTTTTCCATTTGGCGTATGTATATATGATTTTGTTGGTTTAGTTGATGTAGCAAAATCTGATAAATCATAAGTCATAGTATTTGTGGCTCCACAATCAAATATCCATGACTTTTTTTTATTTATATTATAATTTTTTGTGCTCATTGAGAAGGATCCATCTTCTTCATTAATTGTCGTTGCCGCCATCCCCCCAAGTCCAGTGGAATTTTTTCGATCAGTATCAGTGTTGGCAGCGGAGGCTTTGCCTCTTTCCAGTCCTCGATTCTTGTTGCCCTTCTTGTGGCCATCATTTCACCAATCGGGGTAGCCAATTAGCTCGAAACACTTATATGTGGTATGCCTCGACATACCGCAATTACCACATGTTAGGTGAGTTTTGTTTTGTTTAATGTCATTAGCCTTGACATGAAGGTTGAAAGTCTGTAGTTTGTCTCCAGACTTGGTAGCTTCTCCAGACATGGTAGCTTGAATCGAGGATTTGAATAGGTTATGCAGTATACGATGAGCAGACCTGCTCTGATACCATGATAAAAATTGATAGGAATTGAGAATAATGGTTTTATTCTATTGATTGATTGATTTACAATGCAGAGAACAACCGCTATTTATACAAAATTACAATGGGCTTAAAGAGGAAAAACAATTATTGTGTGGTTATTACTCGTTGACCGAATATCTTTTCTTGAATTAAGGAATATATTTGCTTGAATTAAGGGATATGAAGTAAATAACCATTAATCTTGTTGACCCCATTAAATTGTTTCTGTTTACCAGTGCGGTCTTTAAATCATCATCACAAATACGACACATTACCGTTGTTATAATAAAAGGTTGTTGATTAGTTAGGCAGTTAAGCACGCTTAACATAAAACCACACTTAAACATAATTTTGTCATATGAAAATAGGTATGCACTGTAACGCATCAATCACATGCTACAATGTTGTTATGGAAGTATCATTTTTGTGTTTACTTATACTAAATATTAAAGAAGTTACACATACCTTATATCATCGTTTTTCCTTCGGAAAAATAGCACACGTTTTTCTTAGTAACCATGGTTGTTACAGACCTTTTAGCCGATTAAATCACACTGTTTGAACTTATCGTCACATAAACTCAAACCATTTAAAATCGTCTTTTTTCAGATGGTTAACATGATCATTTCAATTTTATTTGCACCTAGCATGAATTAGATTTGAGACCTTGTACATTTATTTGTGATACTCTTTTAGTTGTGATACTCAAGGACTTTTATCGATGCGCCACCCTTGCGTGGTTAAAACTAGCACATGTATGTTGTTCACGTACATGTCACATCTTACTCAATTATGAGGATGAACATGTGAGGCTACCAATATACACATCTACAATGCACTAACATAATCAAGTTCGGTAGATGTTGTAATCTACTAATCTATATCAAGTGACAGTTACATAATATATATTATTATTATGCTCCACACTGCCTTTTAACAAAAAGAAATAATGATTTTTTTTAAGTATAAAAGAAATAATGATTGAATGAGATACTTTTTAAAACTTTATATGGTGGGTGGTTTGTTTCTTAGGCCGGATCATATGGTGAGTGAAAACTTACTTTTCACTTTAGCGTCACATTAGCTTTCTTTCAAACTTTAAAACTCATCAGAACTCACATTTTAACCGTAATAGCAACCACAAACTCACCTTTTATTAAAATATCTACTTTATATAAAATATACCCCACTAAGGGATAATTCTATATTTACCCAATCTAAACCTTAAAATGTCATATTTACCCAACTTACAAGTGAACAATGCATAATGTACAATGATTTTGATACATGTTTGAGGAAATATGGAATTTTGATGTTTTTCTTGGGGAAATATGAAATTGCCCCCCCCCTAAATATCACACACTCACAACCAAAATAAAATAAATTAAAACAAAAAGAGATGACCCACTTTTTTAAAACTCACCAGTGGTGAGTTACTCACCACTCTCTCCTCAAAAACCTTAACTCGCGCGCGACTTAAATTGGCTGGGATGAAACTCACGTGTGAGTTTTAAACTCGCAAGGTAAGTTTTCACCTTATACCGTCCAGCTTTATACGGTGTACTAAACTGGTTGTTGGATCATCTTAAGGACCTCACTTACGCTTTCAACATGTTGTCTATTGTTGTCACCGTGATGCAATGTTCTTAGGCTACTCACGATGGTCACATCTCATCGCATTTCATTTCAGAGCCACCTCAATATCACCTCATCATTCACCTCACCTCACTCACTCTCACATTTCACCCATAATTGACACCACTCCCTCACCTTTAATTAAAATACACCACACACACTCACAAACCAAATATTTAATAATAAAACACTCCGACTTTGCACAAATGCCGAGAGGTGAGAGATTTACCTTTAGTCTCTCTTTTTTGCCTGGCTCACGCACCACCAAACACCCTTGCAATGAGGCCTCACGCTTAAGGGTCCCTCATTCTCACGAGCGACCATTACGTTTAGCCTTACTATTCATGATGCTCCAAAAGGGGTAACTAACCAACATAAACGTCAAAATCAATTTATTCGTAAAGTTTGAAAGAGAATCAACCGGCGCTTCACTAATCAGTTACAATAATATATACTTACATATAAAACAAAAAAAAGAAAACGAAAAAATCGACTGGTATTAAATCACATTGTGAAAATACAAAATTAACAATACCCTTCTAAGTTGTAAAGCATAAATCAGACAAACTTGAGAGTAAGCTGATTATTTTAACTCTTTCATTGATGTTACAGGTTTGGTTGACCTCCCTATTGGAGGGCGTTGTTTTACTTGGATGAATAAAGCAGGTTCTAAGCTCAGTAAACTCGACCGTTTACTTATTTCAGAAGATGTGATTGATTTGCTCCCAGACATTCGTATTACTGCTCTTGATAGGATATGGTCGGATCACAACCCTATCCTCCTTCATGTTGACAAAATTGATTTTGGCCCATCTCCGTTCAAATTGTATAATTCATGGCTTTTGAGAGATGGTTTTGACGATCTCATCAAATCCGAATGGGATTCGCTCGACTCTAATAATTTCGGATTCCCTATCAAATGTCATGAAAAGTTTCGTATTCTCAAAGATAAGATTCGACAATGGAACAACAACAACACGACTATGGAGAGAAAAGATAAGTCTGCAGCTCTGGAGGAATGTATCCTTATGAAAGAAAATCGTTGAGGGATGTCGCCTCTCTTCTGACACGAGAATCGCCCTTAATTCTTTCTTCCTATGAGCTCGAATCATTGATAAGTTCGCTTTGATGGATCTTTCATCCAAAAAGCTCGGGTCAAATGGGATATCAAAGGGGATGAAAAAACTCAAAATTCTTTTATGGGTTAATCAATAAAAAAAGACGAAATGAGATGATCAATGGTATTATGGTAGAAGGCAATTGGATTACAGACCCTGGTTTGATCAAAGATGCTTGTTTTTCATATTTTTACATAGTCAAATTCCTCAAGGCCCCCCCCAAGACTACCAATTTTCATTCTCTAACCTTCCTCATCTCAAAACCCTTAATAGCAGGATCGAGATTATACTTGAAAGAATGGTGACTCATGAGATAATCAGGAGGGCTTATTCGGGATTGTGGTAGTAGTAAGTTCCTGGTCCGGATGGATTTTCCTTTGTTTTGTGAAAAAATATTTTAGGGCTTCATTAAGAAGGACATGCTACGATTTCATTATATTCCTTCTTGCCTCATGTCCCACGTTAATACGGTGGAAAACTAGATGGGTGTTGAAATTGTTTACCGCTTTTTAATTAAAGGTTTAAAAAATTTAGTTTATAAAATTTTAGATTCTGAATTTTATGTGAACTTCCATAACACTTGCACAATATGACAATATACTTATATAAAACAATCAATAAAATGATATGAGATAGTAATGTAAGTCAAGAGATTAAGAGTAAGAACAATTCAAACCACAACGCATATAATTTATAGGCGTTCGGTAACGACTTGCACCTCTTCGCCCTACTTCATCTCCCCGTGCACAAACTAGAAGAGTTTTCTTCACTATGTCAACAAACTCCCTTATGGTGGAGAAAACCGTACACAACGTTGCTTACACCGATTTATGACACAAAGCTAAATGTCGAGTTCTAATCTTAGCTAGAACCAATCTTATCAACACGACTCTTCACGACTTGTTTTACAACTTCCAACATTAACCGACTTCTTCACAACTTCAACGGAATTATTCACAACTTAATTCACCACTCTCTGACTATACATAACTATCTATCCCTCTCTTGTTAAGTCACCACTATTTAAACTAACTTACAAAGATCCTCAGATCTAGCTACTAGACACCAAATTCTTAAATATAATTAATTTTACTAATAGTGATATGGTTTGACAACAAGATTGCAATACACACTTGAGGTGTAATACTTCTTCACTTGATGATGAAAGTATTCTTCTCTTGCACTTGAGGAATTAAGCTTGGATCACTTGGAAACAAAGCTTTATGATTAAATGATCAAAGGATTTTAGAGAGGATATGTGGGTTGTTTTGAGCAGAAAGAATGAGTGCAAAATGTGAGAAAATTGTGAGAAAAAGTCCAGTATTTATAGGACAAACTGGGGGAGCGTCTACCTAGGGACGGTCCTTTATTAATGGTTGGGCAGGTCCCCTTAATTTTATGGGTCCGACCATCGTATTTAAGGGGGCACCGCCAAGACTAGGGCTTCCCCAATTTGTCTTTTGTGTAGGGGGAATTTTTTGGAACTTTTCTAGCCGTTTTAGGTCCGAAAATTTGAATTTCAAAATGTTTATTTTGAATAAAACATTTCTTTTAATTGTAGAAAATGTTTTGTAATGTTTTAAAAATATTTACAACATTTTATAAAAGTGTGAGGTTGAATAAAAATTTCATTTGATCATAAAATGCATTAAGCATTTATTTATTCATACCTTTAGTGATGTATTGTTGAAATGAGAATTAACTACTAATTACTTGTTTACGTTTATGTTTACCGCTTGAAGTTTTTATTTTTTTGAATTATACAAAATAGTGAAGATGTGAAAATTATTAGTAATGTTTTTTTAGGCATTATTATTTTATCAACAATTCTCCTCTTTTTATGATTATTAATTCAAATCATTTAAATATAAAATTATTTTAAACAAGTATTTAGTGAGTTTCATGTCATTTTCCCCTTTTTGTAGAATCATAAAAAAAGACTTCGTACGAGAATTGTAGTTAATCGATGGAATAATGCTTCCCCTTAATGTGTGCTCCCACCTCGTTCGAGGGCCACCAGGAATCGAAGCTATGGTTTCTTTGGCTACAAAAACGTTGTTAGAATAATACAATATTCTAACATGTTGCAGATAAGGAAAAATATGCATATAGTAATGCAACCAACAACTAATCATCCATTGAAGTAAATAGTGTGTGAACCACACTCCAAGATATATAAGGAGAAATACATGCTAACATTAACAGAAAAAAAAAAAAAAATTTTTTAAACTAAAAGAGTTCTATAATAGTACAGGCTCTGTAGGACTTGTTTGCAAAAATGGTGGATGGAAAAATTATTTTGAGAAGAAAATAACGATAGAGTATGTTTAGTTTTGGTGAAGATGGTGGAGGTGTGGGATGTGGTTTGTTGGTGGTTATGACAGCGTATGATCAATATATGAAAACATACATGGGGGAGGGGGGGGGGGGTGTGGGGGGGGAGTTCATCTCTTCACCCAAATATCAGAGTACGATTGTGAATGCAAACACAAAGCATGAATCTCATGTGCCTCTAAGATGGTTCCAGAAGAGTATGACAAATATAGGCGGTGAAGGTGAATGGAGTATCAAAATGAGACCATCAAGTGGGGTGATTGGTAAATGGGGTGTGATTTGATGTACATGATGCATTTTCTTGAGATGGTGGTGGTGAAAGAAACTCTGGAGGGGACGATGTTGGTGAGTTTCAAGAACCATGGTGAAAGTGATGTTGAAGAGGGTTTGGTGATTTGGGTATGTTAGTAAGTGAGGATGATGAAGTATCTTTGGTTGATGGTGTTTTTGGAGGTGCATTAGGGGTAGCACTAGTGATGTTAGTTAAAGTGTGGGTGATGAGTTTTTATGTTCTTCATTGGGTTAAATCCACAACAATTTATTTTGGTTGGAATATTGATTCGTTGATTTTTGGTATCATTGGAGGCTTTGGAAATGGAGGCTCTAGTGGATGCCATGGATGTTGATAATAGTTGATGAATGATGAAGAAGATGACGTGTTGGAGATGATCATTTAGAGGGAATTTATGGGAAGGAAATGGTTTGAAAATGGAATGAGTTTGAACTAGTTTAAATTATTCCAAATTGTATTCGAGCATTCTGAGCAAGATAGTAGAGTGGAGGATAGGTAAAAGAGGGTCTCAAAAAAGCAAAAAAATACTGTTTTAACCCTAGTGAAATACCTAGGGCGGTCCCCTTTAAAAGTTTGGGGTCGCCCTGATGTTGAATTATCGGGGCCGCCCTCTGTTGGCTTCCATTTTTTTTACAGAAAATGATTTTTCTCTGATTTCTTGTGAGAGTATTTCTTGTTTGGTGTTTATTTGCAGCAAGCCTGATGGTTTTATGAGAATATTTAATCCTTATAACATGTAATAAACACATTAAATTATGAAACCCAAGTGGCTAAAACTAGTTGATTATATAATACAAATCAATAAAGTTTAAGTCATCATAGCAAACAGTACCTAAAAATAACAAACTTATAAGTCTTTACAAAATACATCAGGTTATGATCAACTAAAAGTTGTTTATAACATACGACATATTGAAGTTAAAATTGTCGTAATACACTTAGCCATCTAGATCACTTCAATCCTATGTCTTCATTTCTTCTTCTTGCTAAACACTCCTTTTAGTGCATTTCCAAATGATTTGAAAACATAGATGCATATCCTTATGCATTTGTTGTGTTTGGTTGAGGCAAGACGGTTTGATCGTTCAAAGAGAGTTTCATTGGTTTTGTTCAGATGCAGAAGGCATTTGGGTAGTTTTGGTTGTTGAGAGGATCAAGAGAGATAAGGTAGGTTGTAGGAGATGGCCTTAAGTGTACTTGCATCGTGAAGTTGTGTGACATTATCATCATCATCCATCGTCGTTGTTGATGAGATGACGTGCCTTGATGATGAGAAGATGAAGAAGATACGGAATGACGTGCCTTGCCACGATCAATTCGAGGTCGTCGAGTTTGTTTAGAGGGCAAGAGGACGCATGACTCGATCAACAATGTCATAAAATGTCATTGTCAAGAGAGGATATGTTTTCATGACGTGTCGATAATGACGAGTAGAATAAACCCAAATGGGGGTTTTTTCTCAATTACGAAAGATTAGCGGTTGGAGGTAATCTAGACACATTAGATTTCTTTTGAAGAAAAAATAAAGGCAAGATTGTATTGTTCTTCCGGCCCCATTCACAATACTACATCGTGAGCAAGTCAAGCGGGAAGATGATCATGATGTCCTCCTAGTTTCCGGATCATTATTTTCTTAATGAGCTTTCCCATTGCTTCATGTCGGGGCTTAATTCTTTGGTGAGAATTTGATTTGGATTGAGAGATGTTTGACTTTTAATGGTACGGGTTCTACCATGACTGTTCCATTCAAGAAGGTCGAACGAAATGTAATTCATGAGTCAGAAGATCGGTGCAATATGGTCCCTCGGTTTCTCGAGAATACTCAAGAGATGCAAGATCCCATTCGTTTGTAAAAACGGCTTGACCATTGTATGGAATTTTGAGAATTTGAGAATTTAAGCGAGTGTAAGGAGTTAGATTCGGGTTGAATCATAAAGGAGATAACAAGGTAACATATTCACCGGTTTGTACCGTGACTTGGCTATAGAAGTCTAGAATAAATCTTGGAACAATCGGTTCGTTGATTTGAAAAAGATAATTGAAACGAATGTTAGTAAAGAGACGCTCGATGTTGTTGGATTTGTGGTAAGCTTGATCAACAACACGACCTTCATGAATGTTGCGGTTTTCAATAGGTTTGTAGAATTGGGCAATGGTAGGTGAGATGCCGAGAATTTCAGATACTTTTGGTATGTAGGATTTAGTGAGGATATATCGGTTGTAGTAGCTTTTAGCATTTGTCACCTTCACAAGTAATCAAAACATAAATGTTACAAAAAAAAATATTATAATAGGAAAATAGAGTTTTGATAAAATGACAATTGTTGGACAAGGATTACTTCGACTTTAAAAGTAAAAACCTAAGAAGTGATTCCAATTATGTTCTAATTTATTTTTGATTACTCTTGGATGTCGAAGATATATATTAGTTATCTATTTCAACATCAAAGACAATACCCATACACTCCTTATCAATATAAATTTGTCCTAAGCATGTACGAAAATATAATGTATTAAGTGTATTTTTGTTTGACAGTATAAGTTTGTTATTCATGATTGTCAAGATGTTAAATCGTGTTTGTTTTGTTTAGAAATCCATGCTTTAAAGCATTAAACCAAACGCCCCTTTATTTTATGCCATTTATAAGATATATCAAGATATATATGAATTATATATCTTGATGACTTATACAAGTTTGTTAAGTGTTTATACACGTGACAAAACTATAGTGATGGTCATTTGACTCTAACAATTGTTCTAGAAAACGAACCAAACACTCCTTTATTTTTGTAACATATTATCCATTGATTCGAAAAGTATATATTTAGGAATGTGCGTTTTGATGGGCAATGTAGAATTTCTTTAACGTGTTTTTGGCATGAATCAATAATGTATAAACTTTGTTTCAAGATTTTTTTAAAGAAAATGAAAAATATGTATGTAAGTTTATAAAATTTTCGAACAAAAAAAAATTGTGACTTAATTCTAATGAAAGTATTGAATTCTTATGACTACGAGAATCATTGTAGTTATAGAGTTCCTAGTTTAATCGAAAAAAAGTATGAAAATAATAAAGAACACCCAATTTTGATTATGAGCAAAATTGGATGAAATCAATTGAAATGATATGATGGAAATGCTTACATAGATGTTGTTGGATTGTCTCTGTTAGCGTAAATTTCCCCTTGCGAATTTTGGTTAATTAGGCAATTTGAAGATTGGTTGTTGAAGGTTTTTGGCTATGGTGTTCGTTCACAGTGGGTAGGAGAAGAAGAAGAAGAAAAAAAATGAAGTTTGGGTATATAATTTCGACAAAAAGGGGGTGTTTGTTTTTTCAGATAGGCGGGGACCGCCCATTTTATAGGGTCGGTCCCCTTAATTTTAAGGGGGCCGCCCTCTGAGAAAAAAAAATTCTTCGATTTTTTGCCAGTTTTTGTGAGAAGATTATTGACAATTATTAATTAACCATTTGTTTAATTAAAAAGTTTCTTTGACTACTTCGGACGAGATAATCAAGACGTCAATTTGAGAGGTGATCTAGAGATGAAATTTCTTGCAAAAAGGAAGGATTAATTTCTTCAAAAAGACAATTATATATTCGATTTAAGATGAGTCGAGAATGGATAGAGAAGATAATGAATAATAAGAGTAGTTGAAAAATTTAAACAAGTTGATTTCGATATATCGACGTAGAAGATGGTTGACACGGATCGAGGAGATCGTCGAAGGTTGAAGGGAGTTTATTGTCATCCCTTAGTTGTGTCTATATTCTTCATGCGACTAATCTACCTTCTATGTTAATTGTGAACCATTAGCTTGCTCTTCTTTCGTTACGTGAATAGTTTGCTACGTTGTGGTAATAGAAGATTTCTGATTTTGTAGTCGTTTATAATTATTATACACGAAAGTTAGTTCATATGTGAACTAAATCTCTTCAAAGTAGAAAACCAACAAATGGTATTTCTGAGGACTACATTATTTTCTAAGAACTAATTTACACTTACAAATCATAGTCATTAGACATTTACTTATAAAATCTATATTATACGAATATGAAAAGTGAGAAGTACCTTAGTCTTTAGAATTATCTTCATTAATGTCTTCATGATGTAAATGATAAGGGTTCATGGGAACCTTATCATGATTCTTTATCCGGAGACAAAGAATGTTTGTAGAGAGCATACTACTTCAAAGGTTGTGATGGCTTAAACATTTGGTCCCCAACGTTTCATGTATCCGAAGTTATTGTTTCCGCATATGTTTTGCATTTGATTTAAACACATGCACGGTGAGCATCTTCCACATTGAGTAAGCTTGGTTGATGTGGATGATTTCACATTTGTTGTTGATTAGTGTTAGGTATTTGGTTTACCTTGTTCCTCCTGGTTGTGGTTGTTTTGGAACGAGGATGAGAGTTTTCATTTCTTCTCGGAGGAGGTGTTTTAGACCTCATTGTGGGTTTAGTAAATCCGACTCTGGGTTTTAAGGAGGGTTTGTAAAAAGTTATTTTTTGTACACCATTTTCACTTGCAATAGGAATTTTAGTATTATTTATAAGTATAAATTTTGGGTTTGATTCTATCAATTTTTCTTTCGACTCAACTTCTTGGGCTTTTATAAACTTTACTTGTTTGGTTTCGCTAGGTGATCCTTTGATAAAATTAAAACCTAACTCGGATTTATCTCCGAAAGTTTTTTTAAGAACTTATTATTTTCTTAAGTGAGTGACTACTATCATTAAATTGATTTAGCCTAGATATTTCCATTCTAAGCTTCTCATTTCAAGCTTGAGGTCTTGACAAAATTTACATTCTTCAATTACTTCCTTACCTTTTCTAACCTGATTAATTTATCTCTTATTCCAGTGCTTTATTATCTATTCTACTTTTGCTTGTTTTAAAGTTTTATTTTTAGCAATGACTTTTGAGTCCTATTTTGTATAGTTACTTATATTACACTATCTAAGTCATTTCGTTAGTGAGATTGGCTTATCAATAAAGTATTCAGTTTTCGGAAGTACCTCCTTGGAGCTTTTGCCATTAGGACACTTTTTGTTATTGTTGTTTCATCTTCGATCTTCGTCGCTATCACTCTAAGATCCTCCAACAAAAGCTTTTTGGTTTTGATATCTTGATAGTTTTGGACATTCTCCGACGAGATGTTTGGATCACCACACTTAAAGCATTTTCTTTCGCCTTTGCCATTTTTGTCGTCTTTATTTATTTGGAATGATTTTCTCTCTTCATATGGTTGTTTCGGAATCATCATCGTCTTTTAAAGAAATTTCTTGATATGTCTCTTTCGGCCATGGCGTATTCTTCTTCTTGCTCTATCGGAAGGTTGAGCTTTGTTCAATCACTAGATTCTTTCTAGCTTTCAAGGCAATTGATTCTCTTTGGTCTCTTTTGCTTTTGGACGGTTTCGGGAGTTCTTTATTAATTATTTCTTCAAACAGTCTTCAAATTTCAATATAGTTCGTAAAGTGATAGAGTTGTTAGGATTCTTTGATCTTCAATCGCCGTGACTTTTACGCGACATTTAGGATGCCAATTGCCCTATAGATATTTCCTAACACAATTTCTTGTTCTCGAAAAACTATCATCAGTGCTTTTTAGACTAGTAATATAGTGTTTTAATTAGCAATTGCATTATATATTGATTCCTCTTTCGGAATCTTGACATGCTCTATTGTTTGATTAGAGAGCTATTTTTTATCTTTGGACCATGATTATTACCTTGATGAGAGATTAATTAAGATCCAAATTTACTTTTTGCGGTTTGACACAATAAAAATTCTTTCATATTCTTTTAGTTGGTAGAGCATGATAAATTACCATTTTGCCTTCATTATTTTTAGCAAGTTTCTTTTAAAAGTTCATCGTTTTGTTATGAAAAGTACAAATTTCATCCTTTTAGTTTCCGGATTATTTTTGGATGGGATGAAAATCTACCGCGGTAATATTGCAAAGTCTAGATCTTTTGACTTCACATAGGTTTCGAATCTATTTTTCCAAAAAATATATCCATCACTTTCAAATAGTGGTGGTCTTTGCATAGATTGTCCTTCTAAATATTTTTCCGATTCCTAGTCGATTCATGTTTTAAAATACAACTATTTTAAAAAATCTTGTTTAGGTGACTCTTGTTTGATACCAATTGTGGAAAACTAGAAGGGGGGTTGAATAGTTTACCGCTTTTTAATTAAAGGTTTTAAATTTGTTTGTAAAATTTTAGATTTGACTTTTATGTGAATTCAACACTTGCACAATATGAACAATATACTTATCTAAACAATCAATAAAATGATATGAGAAAGTAATGTAAGACAAGAGATAAAAGTAAGAACAATCAAACCACAACGCAAGGATTTATAGTGGTTCGGTAATGAAGCACCTCTTCGCCCTACTCCACTCCCCGAGCACCAAACTTGAGAGTTTTCTTCACTATGTCAACAAACTCCCTTATGGCGAAGAAAACCGTACACAACGTTGCTTACACCGATTTATGACACAAAGCTAAATGTCGAGTTCTAATCATAGCTAGAACCAATCTATCACAACACAACTTCATGACTTGTTCACAACTTCACAACTTCACGACTTCTTTACAACTTCACGACTTCTTCACAACTTAACTTCACCACTCTACTTATATCATAACTATCTAACCCTACTTGGTAAGATCACCACTAATTGACTATACTTACAAAGATCCCCAAGATCTAGCTACTACACACAAATATCAAATAAACAATTGATTTACAAATATGTGATATGGTTGCAACAAGATTGCAATACACACTTGAGGTGTAATACTTCTTCACTTGATGATGAAAGTATTCTTCTCTTGCACTTGAGGAATTAAGCTTAGATCACTTGGAAACAAAGCTTTATGATTAAATGATCAAAGGATTTTAGAGAGGATATGTGGGCTGTTTTGAGCATAAAGAATAAGTGCAAAAAGGTGAGAAAATTATGGAGAAAAGTCTAGTATTTATAGGACAAACTGGGGGAGCGTCTACCTAGGGGCGGTCCCCTTAATTTTAAGGGGGCCGACCGTGTATTTGAGGGGGACGCCTAAGATTAAGGCTTCCCTAGTTTCTCTTTTGTATAGGGGGAATTTTTTGCAACTTTTCTAGCCGTTTTAGACCTGAAAATTTGAATTTCAAAATGTTTATTTTGAATAAAACATTTCTTTTAATTTTATAAAATGTTTTGTAATGTTTTAAAAATGTTTACAACATTTTATAAAAGTGTGAGGTTGAATAAAAATTTCCTTTAATCATAAAATGCATTAAGCATGTATTTATTCATACATTTAAGTGATGTATTTATTGAAATGAGGCTACTAATTACTGGTTTACGTTTAATTTTACATTGAACGTTTTTATATTTTGTGATTATCAAAACGTAAAGATGTGAAAAAATATTAGTAATGTTTTTTAGGCATTATATTTTATCAACAACAACCTAAGTTGGCGTTCCCATAACGGTCAACTTCCCGAACATCCCAAATTTACATACTTTTACAAAAGTGGTGATATCGGCCACTTAATACAAAACTATACATCGTTGATTTTATCCACGAATAATCGACCCTTCCAAGTATTTCATCGGTTTAAGTTTAGCGAACCGACTATAAATATTCCTTCTCTTTTTTTGATGCATTTTCTTTTTTTTAAAACATAAACCTCGGTGCAATTTCACCGTCTTCACAATCATAATTTTTCTGGACAATTTTTCCTTTAACACTTCATCTTCAGACATAATACATTATCTTGAAAGTAGCAAAATACACGAGCTACATATTTTCCCATTGCATTGTGCAATTTTCCGACCATAACAAAGATAGAGAACTTCACTTTGACACAAGAAATACAAAACTTTACACAAAAGCAACTAGCAACTTTGATTTAGTAGGCTTAATCTACAGGGTAGCCTAAGGTGTAAAGGTGTAACGAAACAAACATATGGTGTGAAAAAGACAGGAATGGCTCAACATGTTTTTCAAGGGGGTCTTACTCATATGGTGAGAGTAAGCAAAGGGTTACACGGGATTTAACTAACCAGTGTAGTTAGTTAATTTACAACATTTAGGCTTTTTGGTGTGTTCTTAGAAATTTACCAGTTAAAAATATTTCTCCATCTAAATCCATAGTACTCATCGTTGTGGTCTCAAGTGATATACCAAGCCAAGTTCTAAAGTCCACTACATCACCGGCACACTCATATTTTTGTGGAATTTTTATTAAATGTTTGGAAACGGAATAGGCTTAATTATCACAATTTGGTATCAAGGGTTATAGTATGCGAGGTCATGTAACTAGTAACTTTTACAAACGTTATGCTAGAAAAAAATTTAAATTTAAGCATATAGCATATTATTTTGTAAAAGAAAGGACAAGTAGGCGTTCTAATTCCCCATCCCCCCACTTAAATTATACAACGTCCTCGTTGAATAGATAAAACAATTAAAGAAAATGGGAAATAGAATTAGAACAAGAAACTCCCTTTATATGTTGATCGGGATGATTCTCCAATTTGAGTTCTTGAGCAAACAGTGTGTTGACGAGGCTTCAGAATGCTCGTACGAGTCCAACACATGTCTTTTTCAGAGTATACCATATTGTCGATTTTCCTTATAGAAAGGTCCTGCATAAAAGATTAGAAGACAAAAGTGCAATTCCTATCTCGGTTATACAATGGTTACAATGCAGGAAAACAATTAAACACACAACTGTACATGGATCAATACGATGTATCCCAAACCCTAGGATACGTCGTATGGTTCCTGTAAAAACAATTAAAAATTTTGAAGTACTGAAAATTAAATTACAGACTGATAACGTCTAGACATATCTATACGCCGTATCCAGAGGGGTTCGATACGTCGTATGGAGTGTCTGGGAAGACAGACTCTTGCAAACAATTTAAAAAATAATTCAAACAATTTAAAAACGACTAGGTTGTCTCCCGGGAGGCACTTTTGTTTCAGCTAGTCGTTAAGTTTGACTTTTTTTTTCCTCTTCATTCTTCCATTATTCGCTGGCACTTGTCCCCGTGAGCGAATTTCTTCATAACCATGTGGCATGACACGTATTTAATGAAGAATGACATGCCGAGCACAACATCTCTTGTTACATCTTTATCATCAATGATGATAAAACCTGTAAGAATAGAAAAATTTCCAACGAAAACGGGTATATCTTTTAGAGTTCCGGCTGGACTCTTCCCTTCATGATCGTCCTTGTCCTTAATTATAGAATAATAAATGCTTTTAGTTATTAAATTATCAGACAAGGAAAGGATGAAGTCAACATTAATATTTTTATACCCAATCGTGCAAGAGAACTTCATTTTATAACAACACTTAGAAGTGGTTTTAACATTATCAGGTTCGTTGATAACAGTTGGCTCAAAATCAACATCTGGATTCGTCTTGGATTCCAAAGGTGTGTCCAAGTCATTTAATTCAATGTAGTTACCATAAATTGGGTCAAATGACTCGTTATCCTCTCTTATAAGCTTTGTTTTTTAATCAAGATTTTTTAACATAAAGACCCTCCTGATTATGCTAGTGGTTGGCTTGATACTTTTGAAAACAAGTTTTTCTTCCCCGACCCTTAGAGTAAATTTTCTTTTGTAAACATCAATCTTGGAATGGGCAGTAGATAAAAATGGTCGACCGAGAATCAAAGGTACATCGTCATCCTCGGGTATGTCCAAGATGATAAAGTCTATGGGGAAAATAAATTTTCCAATCCTTACTAGTACATTTTCGGCGATACCCCTTGGTTGTTTTATTGTTCTGTCAGCCAGTTCAATGGTCAACCTAGTGTGAGATAAAATTCCTAGACCAAGGTTGGTGTAGGTAAAGAATGGCATAACACTCACACTTGCTCCTAGGTCAACAAGGGCTTTATCAAAACAAACATTATGAATAAAACAAGGTAAAGTAAAGCTCCATGGGTTTTTCTTTTTCTGAGGTAGGGTGTTATCATAAGCTTCCAGAATCTTCACATCTTGTGCCTCTCTCCAATCGTCACAGTAGTAGTTTTGTAATTGCCTTGGGAAGGGAACAATTTCCGAAAACATGCTTCTGTGCTGTGAGCCTGATACGGCGTATGGACTACATCCTATACAGCGTATCTCAGATGAATCAACTTTAGCGGTTGAGATTGATTTTACATGGTCCCTTGGATTTGGTTCAGTTGAGCCGGGTAAACCTCCGATTCCTCTTTCTTGTAAAACTTTGCTCATTTAACCAATTTGAATTTCTAAGGTTTTAATTGATGCTTCTTGATTCCTTATAGCCGCATCGGTGGAAGCTCGAATCTCCTTGATTATGTTCGAGTTCTCTTCGTGTCTCTTTGCTGACTCAGCCATGAACTTGGTCAGTGATTCCTCCAATGTGTGTCTTCGATCAAGGTACGAAGAATTTCCGTTGTTGTGTTGGTAGAATCCTGGCCCTACTGCTCTATACTGTCCCGCAGGTTGATAGGGTGTTCCAAACTATGTGTAGTAAGCCTCTTCAAGAGTATTCCTTTCTTCCTTGAGTGGGCAGTCCTTTGTGTAGTGTGGTCCTTTGCATAGTTCGCATCTGACCTGAGCAGCGTATACTTTCTTGTTGACTTTGTTAATCTCTCTCCTGAGGTTGTTGAGCTGGGCTTGAATAGCAGTTTTAGTACTTCTGGCTTTTGAGGATGTTCCGTTATGCCATTTCTGAGAGTATTCGGCCATCTCTTGGATGACGATTTTTTACATCTGCGGCAGTTTTAGTGGGAATGACACCTTTAGAGTCAAGGATCTGTCTGGTGGGAACATCGAGCCCATTATAAAACAAGATTACTTCCTGCATATCAGTCAAATAATGTTGGGGACATTTCATCAAAAGTTCCTTAAATCTTTCACAGGCTCAAAAGAGACTTTCATTTGGTTCTTGCTGAAAATTTTTAATCTCCTCCATTTTCTTTGCAGTACGAGCTGGTGGGCAGTACTTGTTCAAAAACTTTGTTTTAAGGGTTTCCTAGTTTGTAATCGACCCAGATGGTTCATTCTTGAGCCATCGACTAGCGGCTCTATTTAAGGACATGGGAAAAACTCAAAGCATTACTT
The DNA here is from genome assembly GCA_026074375.1 of Tanacetum coccineum. NCBI lineage: Eukaryota > Viridiplantae > Streptophyta > Magnoliopsida > Asterales > Asteraceae > Tanacetum > Tanacetum coccineum. The sequence continues at coordinate 3,780 of BQNB010078896.1, read as the reverse complement.
GATCTTGAGTTACCTCGTGAATAAGTAAACAATTTCAAGGATTTTTTTGATGTGTTCGTTTGCGACTTCATGTTCTGAATCGCTGAAAGTATTTTCGCGAAGTTCCTTGAGATATTGCCTTTTTAATTCAAAGTGACTTTTATCATTAATCTTGGGCCTAACAACTCCTGGCCCATTGTTTCCACGGGTCTTGCTCTTGTATTGCTCCATTGTTTCCATCATAATTTATGTAGTTTCTTTTTCTAAATGTTCTTCGATGTCAGAAAATAAATCAAGCTCTGGTGAACCCGACTCCACAAGACCTGGTGTCTCGAAAAGCCTCCTTTTTCTTCTAATGATAGATGGAGGGTTTTCAAAAGGTGTAATTAGTTCCTTAGTGGAACTTCTTGTCATGCATCACCTAAAATAGAGGATAATAAATCAGTAGGATAGGCTCTTTGGAAAGAATACAGAAAATTAAACACGCAAATCAAATTTAGTTCTGCTATTGTATCAGATGATTAATACGCCGTATTCAATCATTTTGAATACGCCGTATGGTCTTTTGAAGGTCAGTACGCCGTATTGACTATACAGAATACGCCGTATTGTTTGGAAGAACAGCTACGTTGTTTAGACTATAGAATTCAATACGTAGTTCAGAGTGGAAAGGTCGATACGTCGTATCCAACTGGTGGATACGGCGTATCTGTTGATATGTCAGAACAGAATACTTGGAAAACAATTAAATAATGCAGGAATTTAAATCACACAATTAAATACAAGCAGAATTAAATTACACTAATTAGATTATTTTAAAATAATGGTTAGAAATACTAATAAAATTA